>JAFIRS010001926.1:0-273569 GCA_018342105.1 Gonioctena quinquepunctata | reverse complement strand
TATTATGGGGTTAATTTACCCGAATTTTTTTTTTTAAGAATGTTTTTATTTTCCCCCTTTTTTATTGTGTTTTTTAGGCCGACCCAAATTTTTTTAGTTGAGTTTTCTTTTCCTTTTTTTATTTCAAATCAAATATATATAAAATATGTTGAAAAAAGGGTTTTTTTAAATTTTCATCCACAACCACATTTTTTTTTGAAAAGACACGGGAAAAAAAAATTTTCAAAATTGCTGGTTTTTTTTTCCTGTTCGGGTTTTTTTTTTGAATAGGGGGGGTTTTTTTCCCCAGGGTAAATTTTTGGGGAGAAACAAAACCCGGGGAAATGGGGAAAGGTTTTTTTTTCCCCAAACTCTTTTTGAATATAGGTAAAAAAAAAATGTGGGGAAAGGGGGGGTTTTCTCCCGGGTTTTTTTCCCCAAAAAAGGGGGTATTTTTTGGGGGGGAAAAATATTGGGGAAAAAATTTCGAAATGGGGGGTATGTTTTCCCAGTTTTTTTTTAAAATTCCGGGAAAAAAAAAATTTTTCCAAAAACGATGAATTTTTTTTTTGGGGTTTTTTTTTGGGAAAGGGGGGTAGTTTGAGGGTGGGGAAAATTGGGGATACAAAACGGGGAAAGGGGTTTGGTTTTTTTAAGTTTTTTGAAAAAAGGGGAAAAAAACCCCCAGAAACGATGAATTAACTTTTTTCCCCTGGTTTTTTTTTTGAATCGGGGGTTTTTTTTCCCCTAGGGTGAGTATCGAGATAAAAAATTTTTAAAGGGGGGAGGAAATGTTTTCCCAACTCGTTTTGGATATATAGAAAAAAAAAATTTTCCGGGGAAACAAAAAAAATTAACTTTTTTTAAATTTTTTTTTAAAAAAGGGGGGGGTATTTTCCCCGGGATGGGGTTTTGGGGGATACAAAACCCCGGGGGTTGGAATGTTTTTCTCAGCTTGTTTCAAAATATAAAATTAAAAAAAAAACCCCCAAAAACAAAAAAATTTTAACCCCTCTGTTCGGGTTTTTTTTTTTGAATGGGGGGGTAGTTTCAGGGTGAAAAATTGGGAAAAAAAAATAGGGGAAAGGGGGTGGGTGCTTTCTCAATTTTTTTTTGGGTAAAAGTAAAAAAAAAATTTTTCCCGGGAAACGATGAATTAACTCGTTTTGGATTTTTTTTTTCAATTTTAGGGGGGGAATTTTAAAGGGGTTTGATTACAAAAGGGGGAAAAGGGGGTAGGCATGTTTTCTCAGCTCTTTTTGAATATGGGAAAAAAAAAAAACCCCCGGGAAAGGGGATAAATTTTTTTTTTTTTGAATCGGGGTAATTTGGGGTGAGATTGAGATAAAAAAATCCGAAAGGGGGTAGGTATGCTTTCTCCCCTTTTTTAAAAAATTTTAAAAAAAAATTTTCCCAGTTTCCCCCTTTTTTTTTCCCCATTTTTTTGGGGTTATTGTCACAGCCACTGTTATGATCTTACCCCCTTATTAAAAAAAACAATTATCATTTTTTTTATTTTTTGGGTTTAAAAATTTTACATCACCATAAAATAATATTGAAAAAAATTCCCCAATTTTTTATTTTTTCCCCGGAAATTTTTTTTGGGAAAAAAATTATTTTGACAAAATTATGAAGAAAGACAACTCCGGGGTTGAAAAGGGGGTTTTTTTCCAAAATTTTTGCCCCCTTTTTTGTCGCTAATTAGTTGCAAAAAAAAAAAAAATTTTCCCTTTTTTTTTTTTAAATATGGATTTTTTTAATTTTTTTTGGGGAAGTTAGCGAAAAAAATTTCTTAATATCTTTTTTTTTCCCCGCCCTGAAAAACCCAGAATCTCCCGGGTTTTTTGTCGCTAATTATTTTGCGGAGAAAAACTATTTCCAAAAAATTTTTCCCCAACAACCCCCTTTTTTTTTATCTTTTAAATTTTTTTTTGAAAAAACCCCCGTTTTTTTTCGATAATTAGTTGGGGAAAAAAATATTGTCTATCCTTTCTTTAAAAAATTTGCAATTTTTTTTTTTAAACCTTTTTATATAAAATTTGGGGAAAAATTCCCGGGCCTTTTTATTATTTTAAACGGTCTTATTCAGCTTACAGTTTTGTTTTTTTTTTGGGTTGAATCTAGAAATTAAAAAATTTTTCCCCTTTTCCTGTTGAAAAAATTTCTGAAATTTGGGTACCCCCCTGTGGGGTTCTGATGAAATACAATTATGTATTTAAATTATCTTTTTGTAAACCCAAAGATGGCCGCCCCAACAAAATGGGGGTGCTTTTTTTGTTCAACTCCCCAATATTTTTATCAAATAAAAAAAAAATGCCCAAAAAGCCATCTTAAAAAAGGGAGAAATTATTGTGGGGGGAAAATGAAGTTTTCAAAGGGGAAAAGGGGTTTCCCTAAAAATTTTTTTTAAAAAATTTTTTTTTTTTAAAATTTATTCAATTTTTTTTTTTTTGGGGGTTTTCCCCATTAAAAGATATGAGCATAATTTTTTTTATATTTTTCAGTCACGATAAAATATAAATATAAAATTTTATCCCCGTTTTGATTTTTTGGGTGTAAAAATTTGGGGTTTTTATATGTCGGCGATTGGTTTTTCCCTTAATTTTTCAGGTGTCAAAAATTTGGGGGAAATCTGATATCGTTTTCATTTATTTCATTTGAATTTTTTTAAACCTTTTTATGTTTGGGTTTTTTTTGTCTGTTTATTGACATAAAATTAAAAAAGATTCGGGAAACTGAATATCGAAACCCCAAAAAAATTCCCCGGGTTCAAAAAATATTCGTCTTTTTTTACGAAAAAATTTTTTAGGGAAAAATTTATGCCCAAACCCCCGATAATTAGGGGGAAATTTTGAAACTTTGATTATGTTGATTTTTGGGCCATTTGGAAATTTTTTTGGGGGAAAAAAATTTTTTAAAAAAATTTTTGTAAATATTCCCCCAAATTACCCCGGTTGTTTTTTTTTTTTATACTGTTGGTATCTTCTTGAGGAAAAACATTTTTTAAATAACCTTTTATGTAAGTTTTTTTTCTTTGCAAAAATACTTCAAAATATTTTGTAACCCAACTTTTTCTCCTGGAGAAAAATTTTTTCCCCAAAAAAGGGCCCCCAAATTAATTTTTTTGTATTGCAATTTTTTAGGGGGCTTTAAAACCCGAAAAATTTTTGATTTTTTCCCCAAAATAGGGGTTTTTCAAAAAATCTGCCCGGGAATTTTTTAAACGGCTTTTTGTTTTTTTCCCCTTTTTTTTTGGGGTTTAAAAAATTTGGTTTTTTCAAAACTTTTTAAAAAGTAGTGACGATGCGTTGGGAAATTTTTGATTTCCCCCTTTTTTTAAAAGGGAAAAATTTTAAAAAAAATTTCCCCAAAGTTTTTAAAATTGGTAAAAAAAAGAAAAAATAAGTGATTAAAAAACTTTTGATTGGGGGGAAGAAAAAAAAATAAAATCCAAAAAGGGGAAAATTTTGGATTTCCCGGGGGAAAACAGATAGAAATTAAAAAATTGTTTTGCTAACCCCCATATAAATTTAAAGGAAAAACTGCATATTTTTTTTAAAAAAAAGGGGGAAAATTTTTTTTTTCCCCCAACTAATTAGCGAAAAAAAGGGGGAAAAATTTTGGATACTTGGGGAAAAATGAAAAAAAAAAACTACGGAAGTTGTTTTAATTTCATATGAAGTTAAAGGGAAAAATCGCATATTTAAAAAAAAAAAGCAAAAAATTTTTTTTTTCCCCCAAAAAAAAGGACAAAAAACCCAAAATTCTGGATACTTGGGAAAAAGGGAAAAAAAAAGATATTAAGGGTTGTTTCCCCCAACTTTATATGAAGTTAAAGGGAAAAAACGAAATTTAAAAAAAAAAAAAATTTTTTTTTTCTCCGCAAAATTAAAAAACAAAAAAAGGGGGGAAAATTTTGGGTACTTGGGAAATGGAAAAAATTTAAAAATTTTTGGAAAAAGTTTCGCTAACTTCATATAAAAAAAAGCGGGGAAAAATCCATTTTAAAAAAAAAAAACGACAAAAAAGTTTTTTTTTGCAACTAAAATTTTTGACAAAAAAAACGGCAAAATGGAATAAACCAACAACTTTTTTTGGGGTTTTAAAACCTATATATGGCACCCTTGCGCATATACCAAATTTTTTCTGGCGCGAGCGTTTTTTTTTTTCCCGGGCCGCAGTGGGATTGCCCAACTTTACCTGGGGAAAAACACCCATGTTTTAATCGTGGGGCTCCTGTCTTTGGCCTAAATATTTCCTGTTTCCCCCCCGCATTTGGTTTTGAGCCGGGCTTTTATCCCGGCAATTTTTGCATTAATTGGGGGTTTCTCCCCTTTTCCCCCCCTCTCTGTCTTATTTACTGTTTTAAAAATTTTTTTTTTCTTTTTCTTGGGAAGCAACTTTCCGGCCCCCCATTGGGGTCAAGATAAAACTTACGGGGGGAAAAAATCCACGGTTTTTTTTCCCCAACACTGGGGGTCCTTTCGTATGCATGCGCGGGGGTTAGAAAAAAACCCCTGACGGGCCCCCAATGGCTTTTCCGGGTGTGGAAACAAATTAATAGGGGATAAATTTTTTACTTTTTATATGTCTAGTAGGTTTTTTTTAAAAAAAAGGAATACAAATTATTTATGGAAAAAAAAAAATTTTAATACAAAATTTTTTTTTTTTTAAAATTAAAAAAAATCTTCGAAAATAAATAATAAATTTTTTTTTAAATTTTCTAATTAAAAAAAACTACCCCCCTTGGCTAAAGCCAGGGGCATTATGGGGTAGATAGTAAAGGGGAAACCCCAGCTCAAAAAAAAACATTTTAAAGGAAAAAAATTTTGTGGTTTTAAGGGGAAAGAAATTGTTTTTGGGTTTTAAAAGGGGGAGCAGATTTAAAAAATCTTCCCCAATATAAAATGGGTTTCTTGCGCGGCAAGTTTTTTTAAACGTTTCTCCCTAAAAACCTTTGGCCCCAAAAAAAAAAATTTTTTTTTTTCATTTTATTTACATTTGAAGGGCCCTATTCCCAAAATATTTGAGAGGGCCTCTGATTCGTGTTCAGTGGGAAAAACCGGGAAAAACCCCCAAAATGGCGTATCTTAAAATCGCGCAAAATTCAACCCCGGGTGCCGAAAGGGGTTTCAATTTCATTTGGGAAAAAAATTTTTTAAAACCCCCCAAAAAAATGAACCTTTCAAATTTTTAACGATAATTGTTAAAGGAGACAACATTGAATTTTTTTAACAATTTATTTTTTTTCATCCATAGAGGGTTTTAATTGGACAAAAACAGATACAAAAAAGGGTTTTTTTAAAAATTTATAAATGGGGAAAAAAAAAGCCAAAAAAAAATTTTATCTAAAACTATAAAAAAAAAGCATTTATGTTTTTTGGGGCAGAGGGGGGGAGAGGTTTTTTTTCTCTTTTAAATGGGCACTTTTTCTATCAATTTTAGTGCTTCAGGAAGAACGTTATATAATTTTAAAAGTGCCACCTATATAAATTGGGGAGACAACTCCAAAAAAGTTATAAAGATTATTAAATTTGCCCCCTTTTGTCGCTAATTAGTTGCGAAGAAAAAAATTTGTCGCTTTTTTTAAATTTGTTTTTTTCCAATTCATATGAAGAGGAAAAACTTTTAATTTTTTTTTTTTAATTAATATAAATTTTGGTTTTTCGAAATTTGGGGGGAAAAAAAATTTTTATTTTAAAAAAATAATTTTGGGTTTTCTATGAAGTTGGAAAAATTTTAATATCTTTTTTTTTCTCTTCAAAAGACCGAACGGGTTTTTTTGTGCAAATTGTTGGGAAAAAAAAAAATTTTTTTTTTTTTAAAATATTTTCCAATTTAAAAATTTTGGAAAACCTTAAATTTCAATTTTTTCCCATTTCCCGAAGTTAAATTTTGCCTTTTGCGAAATTGTTGGGGAAAAAAAAAATTGTCGCTTTTTTTTAAAAAAAATTTGCGTTTTAAACAACTTCCTAATTTCACGTTCTTTTTCCCCCCAAAAAAAGGTTTAATTTATTTTTTGTTTTTGCCTTTTTTTAATCTTTAAAAACAAAAATTCTTAAAAAATAGAAATCAAAACCAACCCCCTACTACTAATACCCCCCCAAATTCCAATTCCTTTGGGGAAAAGGTGGAAAAAAAAATGTCGTTTAAAAAATTCCCTTTAGACAAACATTATTAAAAACAAGAACTTTTTGGCCCTAACCCCAAAAAAGTGATAGAATACCAAAAATTTTTTGGCACTGGCTGAAAGTCATCTCCGTGAGCAATTTTGGTTAAAAATTTTTTGAATACTTTCAAGAGAATACTTCAAAAAGGTTTTTGAAAAATGTTTTCCATCAAAAGATACCCAGTAAAAAAAAATATAGCCGGGAAAGAAAATTTACAAAAAAAGAAAAAAAAATTTTTTCCCCAAAATTCCCAAATATGAAAAAACTCAACATAATCCAAGTTTAAATTTCCCCTAATTATCAGGTTGGCTTTATCCATAAAATGGGGTATGGGAAAAAAGACGAATACTTTTCGATCCGGGAATTTTTTCGTTTTTCGATATTCGTTTCAATCTTTGTAACTTCCATTTCAATAAACAGACAAGAAAAAAAATTTTCTAAATGGGAAAAAAACAAATGAAATAAATAAAAAACATATCAGATGCCCCCCCTTTTAGACACCCAAAAAAGAAAACCAATCGGATATATGAGGGGCCAATTGTCGACCTTTGGGGAAAAAAAAAGGGGGTCAATGCTATGTTTATATTTATACATCGTAATGAAAAAACAAAGTTATCCCTAATTGGGTAGAACTCGACAAAACATAAATTATTGAATAAAAAAAAAATTCTACATAACAATTTTAGGAAAAACCCTTTTTCCCCTTTGAAAATTTTTAACCCACACAATAATTTTTTCAAGGTTTAAATTTTTTTTTTTTTTTACCCAAGGGGAATTGAAAAAAAAAAAACGCCATTTTTTGGTGGGGACCATCTTGTTTAAATTTTTTTACGGATACTATCTTTTAGGTTCAGTCCTTTCATTTGATACCCCCATTAGGGGGTTAAAAAAATTCATCCCCCTTTTTTTGGGGATCTTGTTTAAATGATACTGAAATACATAATTGTATTGTCATCAAACTAAAAGGGTGTACCCAAAATTTAGATTAATAGCCAAGGGGAAAAGGAAAAAATTTAAACTAGTTCAACCCCCACAAATAAACAAAATAATGAATAAAACCGTTTAAAATAATAAAAAAAAAAAAAGGGGAAGGGGCCCCAATTCATATAAGGTTATCAAAAAAATTCAAATTTTTTAAAAAGGATAGACGAAATTTTTTTTCCCAACTAATTATCGAAAAAAAAAAGGAATTTGTGCCAAAAAATGGGAAAAAATAAAAATAACGGGAGTTGTTGAAAAATGTTTAATTTTTTTAGAAAATTTTTTTTTTCCCAACTAATTACGAAAAAAAAAGATTCTGGGTACTGCGAAAGAAAAAAGAGATATTAAAATTTTTCCCTTCATTTTGGAAAATGCTATTTTTTTATAAATAAGGGCAATTTTTTTTTTCCCCAACTAATTAGCGACAAAAAAAGGGGAAATTATGGTATTGGAATGTGAAAAATTGAAATTACGGAAGTTCATTGAAGGGAAAATCCATTTTAAAAAAAAAGGCGACTTTTTTTTTTTCCCCCCAACAATTGAAAAAAAAGGCGGCAAAATGGAATAATCTGTTATCAACTTTTTTAGTTGTTCGCTAACTTCATATAGGTTTTTTGTGCCAAATCTGCAGATTTCTAAACTTTTAAACGAACATTGGGCAGAGGGAAAATTTTTTTTTGATCTTGTATGATGATCATGTAGGAGGTTATTCTTAAAAGTTTTGCGTTGCTTTTTATTTTTTTGAAATTTCCCAATATAAAAGGCCATAGAGAGGAAAATTTTAAATTGTTTGAATATACCCCTCCCGGGGGTACCATTGGGAACATTAGAAGACATCGGATAATCCTCTTTTGCACCCAAAAAACCTCATTAATAAGATGAACTACCCCGTGGTTTATTCCGTATGTTAATCTGGATTGGATTTCCGAAATAGAGCAGGAGTCCTATTATTGTCAATTATATTTTTGAGATCTCAGTTGAAAACTTTTTAATACCCCATGTATTGGCTAAATTTTTACAGTGATTTTCGTCAAATCTAATACCTAGAAAGTAGAGGCATTCCACCTTGTCTATAATTTGATCATCTATAGTTATTTCTACTGCTGCGGTTTTTTTTCTGTCTGGTGTGAAAATTTATATGATTTTTTGTAATATTAAAAAAATAGGGGGTATCGTATAACCACTTACGAAGTGACTGAAAGTAGTGTTAATGTTGTTTGAATTTGTACCTCAGATTTGCCTGTTGCCTGCTGCCTGCATACAAACAGGTAAATGCATTCAGGAGGATCAGAGGTAATTCATTGATGTAAGCGTAAACAAAATAGAGACCCAATACAGGCCCTGAGGAACTCCTATTCCTATCGGAAGTTCACTAGAAGTAAAACCAATTTTTTCATTGTTCTTCACGTGGTTTATCTTGATTTTCTGAATATGACGAAAACCATTCATGAAGTTTGCCCCGGATTCCGTATCTGAATAATGTATCCAATAAAATGTCATTTGAACACAATCGAAGGCACGGCTGAGATCACAGAATAGGTACACCAACCGCGCCTTCGCCTTCTTCAGGGAGGTAAAATTTTCGTAAAACTGTAAATAGCTTTTATAGTAGAATGTTGAGTACGGAAACCGTGCTGGTTTTCAGCAATTGCCTTATTTTTTTCCATGAAATTCAGTAGTTGTTCTAATATCGCATATTCAAAAAATTTCGAAATGATGGGTGTAATAGTGATTGGACGGCAATTTTCCAAATTTTGTGGATTTCCTTTTTTCAAAATGGGCGAAACAAGCGAGGCTTCCATTCTGGATGGAAATATTCCTGTTTGAAATGATAAATTAATGAGGTAAGTTAAAGGTTTTATAATCGTATTTGCGATTTTTTAAATCATGAACCCTGAAATTTCATCTGGGCCACATGTATGTTTATTCTTTAGTTTATGTTTTATAATAAAGAGCACCTGCTCTTCCGATATATGGGAAATTAACATACTGTTGACCAGACTTTTATTTGTCATAGTTGAGGTTTCACCTGTCAACAAAGGCTTCTTAATTTTGTTTATACAGTGCTTCTCAAAAGTCTCCTCCCACCCCTCTTATTTTTGGAAAGATTATACATAAACAAGTGAAATTTGGAAACTGAATATTAAAGGTTGTAAACTTCCCTACTAGTGATGATAGATGACGAAATCGTCAAAGATGACGTCACAAGGCCATTGTGACCAATAATTTTAAATGGAACCCTACGGCAAGCGACACTTTTTTTAAAAGGTATCGAAAAAACCTATTCAATGATACTAATTTTGTTTGTGTTTATGGCAGTTTTAATGGCTCATTAGTAAACATTAAAATTTAAATTCATTCAGTATGATATTAATTACAGATTTAAGAATCAGTATCTACTTAAGAAATTACTCGAAGTGACCTCCATTTTACTCTGACAGTGAAATATCCTATTTTTAAGCTCTTCTCGTACTTTTGCAAATGTGTCTGCGGAAACACCTCACATTCTGCAACAATACGTTTTTTTGAAAACGTCAATATTGTCAGGTTCAGTGGCGTTAACCTTCGATTTAAGGTACCCCCACAGAAAAAATACAAAGGTGTGAGGTCTGGTGATCGAGGCTGGCCATTCCGTTGAACCTCGTCGTCAATCCATCTACCACGATACTCCTCATCCAAATACCTCTTACTGCACCGTAATAGTGTGGAGGAGCACCATCCTGTTGGAATGTTATTTCCAAATTGCCGATTCATCTGGATTATCTTCCAAAATTTCAAGGATTAACGGTTCTATTGCGTTTCGCAACAGCTCAGATAAACCTCACCAGTTAAATTAGTATTTAAAAGAGAGGCCCAACGATGTGGTTTCCCAGGATACCTGCCCAAACATTCACCTTCTGGGAAATTGGGTATGTGTTTCTGAAACAGGTAAGGATTTGCGTCACTCAATACCTCCACATTCTGTGTATTTACATTTCCATTTAGATAGAAGATACTTTCATCACTAAAACAAATTGTTTTGTCATAGTCTGGCTGTTGGTTAATTTTAGTTTCCATATTTTCCAAAATTCTAGTCTTCGGTCTGGGTCGTCGTCTGAGGTTGATGAACCATTTTTAATTTTAAGGATGAAATTTGTTTTTACACCCTGTGTACTGTACTTCGACTGACTACAGGTAGATGCAACGTGATATGTTGAAGAAGTAGGATTAACTATTACTTCTGCCACTATATCAATTTTTTCTCATCAAATTTGTGGTCTGCCAGATCGTTTCGCATCATTAATACTACCCGTTGTGTCAAATTTACGAAAAGCTCCAAATAAGTCCTCAAAACGGGCGATCAGGGAAACCTCTAATTAAAAATGCGTTCTGCTGCATAGATATTTTGTCCAGTTTCACCAGAATTAGGATCGATCCACTTTATCACCTAAAGCACGTACCATTTCGCTTCTTGAAGCATAAACGTTCGGCTCACAACAGTTTAACAAACTATTGAAATGTACAAAATATTAAAAGTACCAAAAGCTGCTAAAACAGTTAAACGTTCGATCAACAATACACAAATTATTAAATGTACAAAAACTTCGGAAATTACAAAACGTCAATTAGGAGACTAACAAAACGTCAGCTTATTTAACAACTATCAGAAGCGGAGCTTGAATTTGAAATTTTAGTATTATGAGTTTAATTCATCACAGCTTTGAGTTAAAAACTGCCATAAACACAAAAAAATTATTATCATTGAATAGGTTTTCGATACCTTTCAAAGAGTGTCGCTTGCCGTAGGGTTCCATTTAAAATTATTGGTCACAATGGCCTTGTGACGTCATCTTTGACGATTTCGTCATCTATCATCACTAGTAGGGAAGTTTACAACCTTTAATATTCAGTTTCCAAATTTCACTTATAATATATAATATAATAATGTTTATTCAGTAAATTCAGTTACAGAAACATGATATGGTTTAGAATAAACATGGAAGAACCACAGAAGCTGTATTGCAAATACAGCTTGTATGTGACTGAGAAGTGGATTATAATTTGTTAGATACTCATGAAAAAGGTGAATTATGTCAAAATCTGGAAATTATCTCAGGTTCAGGGAGTTAGGTCATAATGGGGATCATCGTCTGAATCGGGTAGTGTTACATAATAGAATTAATATACATATGACGGTACATAATTATAAAAACCACATGTTATAATACTTAGTCTAATTTTCATGGGACATGCGAAATAATTTGTTCAGACATTCCATTCCTTCAAATCAATTCATCCTGTTATTTACTATGCCATGAATTATTGATCTTGGTGTATTTTGTAACCATTTTGTGATCATTTTTGAAATTTAAAAGTAATTGGTTTCTATTTTTATATTATTCGGTATGATATTGAGAATTTTGGGACCTAGAAAATCGAAGCTACGCTGTCGGACATTCTCATCGCATTTCGGTACAATAATATTGGATCTGTTTCTTGTTTCATAGGGTGTCCTATTGTGGAAATTTTTTCTTTTTTCTATAAATGTTTTTATCATTTTTTGACAGTACAACTGTCTCAAATCAAGGAATCACTTCCGTTGAACAGATCATTGCTTGAATAACATCTGTCCATATTGTATATTATCCTAACTAGCCATTTCTGTATTACATTGACTTTTCTAGATGACAGTCAAGGACTCCGCCCCATCAATATTTCCGTATGATAGCTGAGATTGTATTAAGGGAAAAGTACAAAGTTCCAGATGAGAAATATCTAGTATTCTTTCAAAAATTTGAAACGGACAAAAGTCCTCTAAGTTTTCTTGCAATAAAATTCATTTTGTAGGTCCCAACGTAAGTGTCGATCGATTATTATCCTAAATACTTCATTGATGTTGTTTTCAGGAATTTTTGTATCTTTATCAATATACAAAAATTCCTGAACTTATTTATTATAATCGTTCCAAAATAAGGGGAGGGACTTTTGAGAAGCATTGTAGTTTCATGTGGAGCATTCACAAAAATGGTTAAAATTTCGGAAATTTCAGCGGGATTAGAAATGATATCATAGCCTCCTTGGATATAAATAAAATATAATAAATGTAGTTCAAAAGTTTGTCTGGTCCATTCGATCACACCAGTCTATGAAAAATCACCTTGATAATTTCGAAAACATTCAGTCTACTACAAAAAAACCGAACATCGAGGGGCGAAAAACGTACTGATGACACCCACTTCATCTTTTTTTTGAATGCCTATAGTTTTCAGACCATTCCACTTTCACAGTGGCTGTAAAAAAATATCGAAAAGTAAAACGTTTGAATTGGCGCAACGAATAACGTTTGCGAGGAATTTGCGTCGCGGCGAGACATTTGGCGTCGCTATTTCTGTCGCATCAAAATACAGGATTGTTGCACTCTCGATGAATCATTACGAAATGGTGAGCGTTATGTCCTTACGTATTACGTAGATCTTCCAGGAAATGTAAAAGAGTTCTGTGCAGTATTTTCTATTTTTCGTTAGAATTGGTTTGGTATTATTTACAAACTGGGGTTCGTTTATTACAATCAAAATACTCCAAACAATTCAATGTCCGTTTGTTCCACTTTCGAACACAACACAATAATACACACTGAGAATACAGTCCTTGTTTACAATTGAAATGCACTGCGCTAAATATAGATGGAGAGCTGGTGACAAAAATCGGCAAGAGTTTTGTGATGGCTCCTAATTTTTTTCTGAGAATAGTGTGGCAAATTTGTCACGGAGGCAGCACTTATGGTAGGGACAAACATCAAACCTTCTCCATTTAAGATAGTGTTATTTAAGTGATACAGTTGAATTATTTAAAATAATTAAGTAAATAAATTTTTTTTTTTTTAATAACCACAACGCCAACATAATATTGTGTTTTGCGAACTGTACTTCGGATAATCGATATAATTATAATTAGAATAAATAATAGTTTAAAAAAAAATAAAAAACACGCTTTTATAGAAAACCAGACTAAAAAATAGAAAATAAGAACAACATTGATTCAGATACTCGTATTTAAAAAACGTGGGGTGCATGGTATCGCCTCGGCCAACAATTTAACTTTTGACTTGAATATGCACGTTGATTCAGATACTCGTATTTCCCAATTCTCTAGCTCTTGTATTGACTATGTTTGTAGCAATTTTGATGTACAGAACGTATCATGTTCAGTGATACCATCAGGTTTATCAGATCACGAAGCAGTTGGTTGGTTGGTTGGTTGGTTTGAGGCTGACGAGCCAGAGACAGGGTTGGCACTTAGCTTCCCTTGACACTGCGACCAGCTGGGGTCTATTGTATCACTCTGTCGTCAGTGGTTCCTCATTCAAACAGGTTTGTGCCTTTAATTAGGTTAAGAAGCCTGTTGATAAGGTTCTTCGGATTCATGCCTGTTTCCGGGCTGAGTCTCTCAAAGGTTCTGTGTCCCTACTACTTAGGGCGTCACAGTCGAAGGTGATATGAGAGGCTGTTTCCTCCTCTTCATCACACAGCCCTACACTCCACGGTTTCCCTGCCTACTCCCATGGTGTTTAGGTGTTTCTTAGGCCGCAGTGTCAGTCAACAGACCTATTATTATACGAGCCTTCGTTCTGTTCAGGTTCAGAAGGTCAGCCGTCAGGGTCGGTTTGGATGCCCTACCATGACTTTGCTGTGTATTTGCCCGACAGTTTGATCCAATATTGTTGGTGTCTTCTTTTTATCCACTCGTCGATCAGGGTCCTGCATCGGTTTTGCTAATCCGTGTCGGGTTCTGGCCCTGTGAATAGCGTTTCAGATGCTTGTCTAGCTAGCTGGTCCGCTTTGACGTTGCCTTCAATGCCTCTATGACCTGGCACCCACATCAAGGTGACCTTGTTGTGTTTTGCCAGCTCGATAAAGTTCTGGAGGCAGTCCCAGACCAGTTTGGACTTTATCTGTGTAGAGTTGAGTGCTTTGATAGCACTTTGACAGTCAGATAGAATGTAGATGTGTTTTTCCTATAACCACTTTCTAGATTCTTCTGAATGCATACCATGATAGCATGTGTTTCAGCTTGGAATATCGTGGAGCATTTACCAAGTGGTATTATGTAATCCCTTCTTGGCCTTACCCCATGTATTCCTGCTCCGTTCCTTCAACTGTCTTTGAACCGTCTGTATACCAGACTATGTCCCAGTTGATTGTGATTCTATACTCAGGGCCCATCAGATCCATCAATTCGTGTTTCGAATGGTTTTCGAATGAGTATAGGGTTGCATGTAATCTGAAATCATTTCAGAGTTCTTCGATGTTGATTACATGAGTGATTCTGGTATGTCCCGTTGTTCGGATTCTCCAGTTTTTTGTTTGTTTCAGTCTGTATGCACTCATCCTGGCCTCTCCCAAAGACATGTAAGTCAAGGGTTCGAGGGTTTAGGATGATTTCCATGCAGCTGTTGGAGTGCTGTTCATTGCACCCGTGATGCAGAGACAGGCAAGCCTCTGGATTTTCCCAAGGTTGATTTTGCCTGTCTTTGATTTGTTTTGGCCACCATAAGAGTGAGCCATAAGTTATTCTTGGTCTTATTACCGCTGTGTAAAGCCAGTGCATGGCTTTCGGTTTAAGCCCAGGTTTTTCCAAAAGCTCTCCTGCACATCATGAAGGTTATCTTGCTTTTGTTGGTTACATGTTGAAGATGCGGGTTCCAGGTTAGTTTCTTATCAAGAATCAGCCCTAGATATTTCACCTGCTCTACTACTTGTAATGTTTCACCGAATAGTCTGGGAGGTATGAGATCTCCCATGTTTCTTCTCCGGGTGAACGAAGCAGTTACTTGCTCTGTACTTCTTGACTCATTGAATACACAACGTAAACTTAAGTTTGGGAGACTTTACAGTAGAGCAAATTATAATAGGTTCTATCAGAATTGTCTAAAGATTAACTGGGAAGGTATGCTGTTCCAAAGTGATCCATTCCTCACATTTCACAACACGCTATTGAATGTATTTAATGAATCATTTCCCTTGCAAAAAATTAAAGTTAAAAAAAGAAAACCATGGATTACAACAGGATTGAAAATTTCTTCGAAAAATTTACGTTCACTGCATAACATACGAAAATTTACTGACAATCTTTACTTCCATGACTTCTTCAATAACTATGTGTAAGATTAAACCTCGTGATTCGTGCAGACACAAATTCGTTGAGGAAAAGATTTTAACAGTGATTGCTTTGTTCATTTTGGAATCGGTTTGTCTCATTTACAAAAATATGTCCCTATTTGAGGCTTCGTGCAATTCTTATAACACCCGTTCCACCGCGTTGAAATTGCCAATTCCTTCAACAAATTTGGCCAGGGATTCTATTTATTACAATGGGGTCAAGATGTTTAATCACTTGCCCTCAGATATAAGACAGGCAAATTTGACCAACAAAATGTTTAGAATAAGAGTAAAAACATTTCTGGCTGATAGACCCTATTATAATTTGCAAGAGTTCTATAATGATAAATTTACGTGACAAAATGTGCATATTTGAATATATGTTGTATAAGATTTTTGTTTATATTCTTCCTTGGATATAGATGTTTGTTTGTTTGGTGTAATATGTGTGTTCATTTATGTAATATTATATATGATTGTATATGTTTATATGTGTATTATATAAGTTTTGATACGATTTTTAAACAAAACTTTACACAACCATGTTGATACAAAATTCGACGATGAACTTTATGGTGTATGTTCTAACATTACTTTTCCCTAGGTGTTTTTATATTTACATTTTATATGTTCTAGCTTTACTTTTCCGTAGGTGTTTTCATATTTTCATTTTATATTTATTTTTCACAAGCTTTGTCCACAAGATTTATTCTTAATGACAATAAAGTATATTATTATTATTATTATTATTAATTACCTGTGATCTGAACATTTCTCACTTTACTGCCCTAGGTGTGTAATGTACTATATAATTATTGATACCATGCACCCCACGCTTTTTTTTAAATAAAATAAATTTTTTTCTTATTTTATATTTTTTCAGTCTGGTTTTCTATAAAAGCGTGTTTTTTAGTTTTTTAAACTATTATTTATATCCGACTTTTTAGTGTGGTTTATTTATAAAAGCGTGTTCTTTCAGTTTTTTTTAAACTATTATTTTTATTATTTTTTTGCAAATAAAAAAATGGAATAATCTTATCAAATTAGGTAATCATAATCTCCGACCCCAAAAACCCCCACATACCAATTTTGAAAAGAATCAGACCATAATCACAAAACTCGGCCGCCATTTTGGAGCCGCCATCTTAATTTTATAATTTTGACAAAAGAATCATAATCTCCGACCACGAAAACCCTCAGATACCAAATTTGAAGCGAATCGGACTATAATCACAAAACTCGTACACCATATTGGAGCCGCCATTTTGTTTTTTTCCACACAAAAATTTCTTATGGCATTGTCACCGGAATTATGTACACCTGCCAAATTTCAAATCATTCGGACGTCTGGAAGTGTGTCAAAATCGCGCCCAAAGGAGTCGGTTACAAACAAATATACGGTTACAAACATACAAGTGAAGCTAATATAAAGCGTGTAAAAATAAATGTTTTCAACTTTGGATTCAAAACATAACCTCTCTATTGGTTACTGAATCATATTCACTGTAATATATTACAGAACCCCGCACGAAAACATATGGGAAATTGGCTCTCGGTCGAATTGGCTGCAATTTTATTATGTTATAGTAGGATGGGTCATTAGAAAAAATTGTGAGTTCAAATGATTTTGTATGTTTAGTTTATTAAGCGGCCAAAGTTCGTAAAAATGCCGTGTTGGGGTAAAATTGACAAAGAAAAAAACTGTTTTTTCAGTCGAAATAAGACAAAGTAAGAATGAAAATGTATTGATCGTAACTCATAAACATGTTCAATTATAATCTTATTGATGGTAGTACATTAGGGTGTATACGGGGCATAGTAAAAAAAAACGTTTTTCCGGATTTTTTTTCGAGCACTATTTCAAAACCAACGAGTTATATTTTGTTAAGATATCATAGTTTCAGTCTATTGTAGGCGAAACAACGTGTTTTGTTTCTTGATGACTCTCTCTGTTTGAAATATATATTTTTTTAAATTTTCAAGTATACCCCTATGCTGAAAACAATTGACAGATCGTTTTTGATTACAAAAAAAATTAATTGCTACTGCCCATTGAATAAAAGATAGGGTAACATTCTGATGAACTCAATTGTTCAATATTATATTTCATTTGGATAAAGGGTGCGACACATTTTTTTGAGGTCATTATTTACAATGTTTTTATTTATTCCCAATATTTTAAAAATGTTGACTATCATATACGATAGTTTTATCAACTTTGTATGTTGCGTTTCTAAGATATGCATTTTTGAAGTTTACGCTATTACGATATTGGGGTAACCTATCGATTTAACAAAATTTTATGGAACCTTTCGACACATTCAATTCTATTATAAAACTTTTCGAAATCAATTATTTGATACTATAAACACAAACAGGATGTTCATAAAATCAGATGTGGAATCATGTGCGACTGAAAGATAAACTTTAGTCACTATCTTCCATTGTTATGATCAATCCTTTTAAACAAAAGAATTCAAACTTGCCACGGGGTATCATCCACTATTCAACGTCACTGATAGATAAGACAATCAGTTTTATTTCACTACCGAAAACGAATCCATAATTCTAACACCCGTCCAAAGTCAATAACACAAACAAAACCATTAAAAAATCCCGATAAGCGACAGTCACACCAGCCCACATCATTAAGAGCCGTATCCGACTCATAAATCACAGGTTATCGCTACCGATAAATGTATAAACACCCTTGTTGGTCATTATTTCCCAGATTAACCGACAACTACCTGTCAGGCAGTAAAATATTATCCAATTATAACAGAAGATACGCGAGAACGAGTTAGACAAACAGAAGCCTTATCATGTTTACAAATGTCCCCTCATTAAGAAAACTCATAAAACACACTAAGTCCCGCCCCATGCATCCGATCGAACATAATATAAAAGACAATGGGAGCATAAAGAGAGGGCAGTTCCGAACAGTAGTCCGTGGAATAATCACGTCTATCATACGTGGAGAAAATCAGTATGCATTCATATTAGTACCAGTAAAAAAATGTCACGAGAAATAAAATCTTTCCACGGGTAAACACCATATCGATTAACGAAATACTAACATGACATCCTTTTGACTAGAGTCAGTGTAAAACATTGTTTCACCGCATAAATACGGACAATTCTAATCACTCTAATAATAGTTCAATTCATGTGTTGTAAACACGAAAGTACTCCCGTTGAAATTACTTTTCCAGTGTTGTGCGTTCTCTCGATCGAATGACGTTTCTTTGTTGATGTCCATAAAAATGAGCAAATAATTCATCCTGTAACATGATCCGGTAACGACCCATGACAAGCGTCTGAGATAATAAATCCGGTTAATCGTGAAACTCTTCGAGTGCGATCCAAGGAGGGCAAATGGACAATTCGACCTAGGTAATGAATTCCTATTATTGAAATTAATGTTTTGGTTTCCTATTCATATTATATGCTTTTCTTAATATACATGTTATGCATACATATATCTCCCATAAAAAGAAACATTGTCGAGAGGTACTAAGCCAGGGTCATTTGCCTTTAAGTTCACAATCCATAGTATTGAGAAATCACAAGTAAAATTGGGCATGTTGTTACCTATATCAAATGTTTTCTTTGTGTTCTTATTTGTTTGTTTATCTATGTCCTATACAATAATTTTGTCAATTTACTTTTGGTAAAAAGGTGACTCAGTCTATAAAGATAGGAATGGATTATACAGGATTGAAAGGAAAGTGTTTGTAGAAAGATTTTTCTGTGAATTGAAAAATCCACGATTAAAATGAAGTTATTTTTTGTGAATGTCTAACAGAAAACAACTACTTCCCCGGCTAAAGCCACGCTGGACATTGAACTACATCTGATAGATATTCTGAAAAGGGCCCTAACTCAAAAGAAAAATCTGAAATCAATCAATCTATCATACCCCATGACAGGTTTTAATGTCAGAAAACACTAATTTCAAAATGTCTCTCCAAAAGAACTTTTTCCATCTTTGCAAAGTGAGATTGCTTCTTGAAAATGTGTTTTCCATTTCTTCCGGTCTTCCTGATGATCGTGGAAGCGTGAAATAGATTTTCGTGGACAAAAATTTATTGAAGACCTAGTGAATGCGATGTCTGTCCTGCGTCAATGTTACGAATGATTTCTGGTTAGTACTCTCTTTTGGAAAACATTCTTCTTTGCCTCATTCATTTTTATGAGTTCTTAATTGAGACTGGAATAGAAAATCAAATAACTATCTGAATGAAAATGCAAATTTTCAATTTCAGATTTTTTTTCTTTTGAGTTAGGGCTTTTTCAGAATATCTATCAGATGTAGTTCAATGTCCAGGGTGGCTTTAGCCGGGGAAGTAGTTGTTTTCTGTTAGACATTCACAAAAAATAACTTCATTTTAATCGTGGATTTTTCAATTCACAGAAAATATTCAATTGAGAATGTTTCCCTTTTCAACATGAATACCCCACAAGAGGTTATCTTGACGATGGAAGATAGTGACTAAAGTTTATCTTTCAGTCGCAGATGATTCCACATCTGATTTTATGAACATCCTGTTTATATTTTCAACAAATCAATTGTAAATGCAAATTCAATCAAGGAAGAGCGATAACTGAGGTTGAAAATGTATTCACCATGTTTTTTGTAATAGGTAATTTCTTCTGTACCTTCTCTACTTCATTTTTGTGAACTGAGTAATAAGGTGACCATATTATACTAGCATATTCTAGTATACTACGAACAAATACATTATATAATGTTACTAGTGTGGATATTTTGGTGAATTTTAAGGAATTTCTAATAATGAGGCCCAGCATCTTATATGACGATATTGCTCATGTGCTTCTCAAAATTGAGTTTTTCATCTATGGTCACCCCCAAATCTTTGCATTCTATTTTTTTAATTAAGTGTTTATCATTTATAATATAATGGAATTTGATCCTTCGTTATTTTCTGGTAATAGACATACTAAAACATTTGTCAACATTAAATGATAGGTGATTTACCTGGGACCATTCATTGACTCTATCTAGGTCTTTTTGTAGCAGAATCACATCTTCTTGATTTCTGATTTCCTTAAATAATTTGAAATCATCTGCAAATAATGCACAAAGTGAGTACTGAATTCTTTCAGGCAGGTCATCTATCATTAATACAAAAAATAATGACCCAAGATTAGACCCTTGTGGTACCCCTGATCTTGCGAAGAAATCCTTTGATTCCCCCCTTTGTACACTACTAGCTGCATCCTATTTGCCAGATTTGATGCTGATAGCTTCAAAAGCCCATCTGAAAGTCCAAAAGTGTATAATTTATTCAACAATTCATCATGATCGACCTTGTCGAAGGCTTTGCTTATGTCTGTGAAAATTACATCTAATTGATTGTTATTTTCAACTGCTTTATTTGCCTCTTGTACAAAGCATGTTAGGTTAGTTACTGTGAACCTCTTAGGTAAAAATATTTTCAGTAAAACATGGATAAATATGACTCAATATTTGTTCATAAAAAATTTATTCAAAAACCTTACTGGATGCACAAATCAGTGCTACAGGTCGATATTTTGTATATCCCCCCTTGAGCCATTTTTATATATTGGACAGACTTTTGAATGTTTCCACAATGAAGGGTAAGTGCTAGTTTTCAGGATTAAATTAAATATTATTTTAAGGGGTTTGATCACTAGTTGTATGCATCCTTTGATTATACAGGGTGATTCAAAAGTACTTTGACAAACTCCAGGAGGCGATTCCTCACAATATTCTAATATGAATTGTTCAAATAAATGTATGTCCGGAAACGCTTCGTTTCCAAGATACAGGGTGTTGAAGTTTTATTTTTAATTTAGTTTTTTTAAATAACTTTCGAAATACTGACCTTAATTAAACGAAAATGAATTGGTATTGAGAGGTTTTTTGAGGTGTGGAATTCGAACCTGATGTTATTATTGCTTTTGCTCGTAGGGGGGCGCCACCTACAGGTCTTTCTCTTTTTTGAAGATTCATAACTTTTTTGAGCGTACTTCTAACACATCAGTAAAAAAATCAATTTCTCCATCATATCTACGTAAAAAAGCTACCCTTGTTGCAAGTCGCTATAAGCAATCGTTTTTTAGATATTTGGACTTGAAAATTTCAAGTCGATTATTTGATAATCGATGCGTGTGGAAGTTATTACCATTATTTTGCATTTTTCACAAGAATGCTTAGGAAATACATTTGACGTTTAAGTAAGTAGTTTTGGTTTTTTGTAGGGGCGCCTCCTATTCTATTTATTTTTAGTCGTTTGAAATATGTAGTTATTTTTGTATCAAGGGTGCAAAATCTGTATTTGTTTTAATAAAATTTGTAAGAAATATCAACATTTCATTTCAAGAAATTTTGAATATGTAGAATAAAATAAAATAAAGGAAACTAAATTGTATTCAAATAAATTGTTCAAAGTGTCCACCTTCAGCGAAGATACAGGCATTCAGTCCTCTAGTCATTGAATCTCGTACCCGCTCAAAAATTATTCTTTTGTTTCACAGGCGTCTACTATTCGGTTTCTTATATCTTCCTCGTTCGCTACTGGAGTTTTATAATCTAGTGACTGCAAATGTCCCCAAAAATAAAAATCTATCGGCTTTAGATCTGGGGACCTTGGTGCCCACGCCTGGTTAGGTTCTTCTACACCCCTACCGATCCATCGATTTGGATAGACAGTGTTAAGGAATTCCCTGGCTACAACGCTAAAATGGGCCGGAGCCCCATCATGCATAAACCACATGCGGATACGAATTTCTAATGGTACATTCTGAAGTAGTCCCGACAATTCATTTTCTACATAGTCTCTGTAAGTTGCGCCATTCAGTCGGAAGGGAAGAAAGAAAAGACCTATCAAGTAATTATCAATTATTGCCGCCCATACATTTACAGAAAATTGATACTGATAATGTCTTTCACTAACTACGTGCGGATTTTCCAGATCCTAAACATGGTTGTTATGAAAGTTTTTGATAGCATATCGGAAGAAGTTTGCCTCGTCCGTGAAGAGTACATATCTTAAAAATTGAGGATTTCCAGCCAATTTTCTCAAAAAACACTGACATAGTAATGCGTTGGGGAAAGTCTCGTGGCAAAAAAGCTTGTACCCTTTGAATATGGTATGGATAAAATTGTTGATCGTGGATAATTCTTCAAACTGTGGACTGAGTAGAATTGAGAGCTTCAGCAATTATTCTTGTACTTGTTTCTGGATTCTCCTCGAGAGCGTTCAAAACAGCTTCCTCCAATTCTGGGGTTCAGACTGCTCGTGGTCTTCCAATAATATCAGCTACCCTCTTAAAGCTACCTGTTTCTGCCAAACGACGGTGGAGACTGGTAAATGTTGGATCTGAAGGCAGTACTCGATTAGGAAATCGCTCTTGGTAAATACGTCTTGCTTCGCACGCATTGCCATCCGCAAGGCCACAAACGAAATGCATATCGGCTAAATGAGCATTATGGTTTAAATATTCCATTTATTCAAAATTAGTGTTTTATAACTTACAGAATCTTCAACAAAACAATAAAACGTTTAACTGTCACATAATATGTAATTACCAAAACTACTAACTTAAACGTCAAATTCATTTCCTAAGCATTCTTGTGAAAAATGCAAAATAATGGTAAAACTTCAAATAATCGACTTGAAATTTTCAAGTCCAGATATCAAAGTTTGCGTATAGCGACTTGTAACAAGGTTAGCTTTTTTATGTAGATATGATAGAGGAATTGATTTTTTTACTGAAAAATGTGCTAGAAGTACGCTCAAAAAAGTTATGAATCTTCAAAAAAGAAAAAGACGTGTAGAGCAATAATAACATCTGGTTCGATTTCGACATCTCAAAAAACTTCTCAATAACAATTTTAGTTTAATTAAGGTCAGTATTTCGAAAGTTATTTGAAAAAAAACGAAAATAAAAATTAAACTTTAAAACACCCTGTATCTTGGAAACGAAGCGTTCCCGGACATATATTTATTTGGACAATTCATATTAGAATATTATGAGGAATCACCTCCTGAAGTTTGTCAAAGTTCTTTTGAATCCCCCTGTATAAGAAGGAATCATGTCTGGACCTGAGGATTTTTTTGGTTTTAGTTTTTTGGCAGCATTCAGAATATCTTCATCGTTCACTGATACTATATCCAAATTATCTATATTAGATTCAGCTTTCTTTTTTGTATATACACTCAAAAGAAATTATCTGCAAATGCTTCAGCTATATTCTGATGGTCTTTGATTGTTTCCCCCTTATATGTGATGGAATCAGATGAAGGATTCAAGCTAGATTTATTTTTTGCAACATACGACCAAAAATTTTGAGATGTGTATACTGTTTTCGATTTATCGTAGGTAGTCTTTAATATGAGCATTCTTTATATCTTGTTTTGTTTTTGCTCGCAAATATATGAAGTTTTGAAAGTCCAGAATATTAAATTTTTAATATTTTTTACGAAATTCGTCTTTTTTTTTTAGATCTCTTATTATATCTCTTGTAAACCATGGTGAATAAAATTTCTTAGTTTTTTCGCAAGCGGAACACATTCATGCAATATTCTATAAAAAAACATCGTAAAACAGATCTACCATAGAGTCTATATCCAAATTTTTATTTTCCATCTCATTCCAGCATACTTCCTTCATAGAGCAGGGTAGATAATTTTTGAAACCAAAAAAAAAATAGTAGCATGAAATTCATTGGAGAAGAAAGAGAATATAACAAAAATTAAAGGAAAAATAATTTACGGGCGATCTGTCGGGAAGTGGAAGGGGGTTAGTTTTTAAGGGTAAAAAACGGTTTATCTCGATTTCCGGCAAAACTACAAGTTGTAGGTAATGAAAAGATCTACAACTTTGGTATCTACACTTTTTTCACATAATCTCAAAATTTATGTGAAAAATTCAAATCTCCAAGTTTTTGGTTTTTTATTTTTATCTTTTACAAAAAAAAAACACGGAATTTGGTGAAAACTTACCTTTTTATGTCCTTAACACACTGTTATTTTTTTGATTTAAAATATTTATTTTTCCATCTTATTTTGACTTAATATCGAAAAAGCACCCTCATTTTCAATCAGAAATTCTCCCGTCAAAATATCAGGTTTTTTAAAAAAGTCGGTGGGCTTTTTGTTCGTTAAAATCTCTACTTTCTGATAGTGTAAAGAAAAGTATACATTACTATGGTAAATGTTCTCAGAAAATGCAAAGAAATAACAGGTAGCCCAGACCCTCCTAGCCCCTTCCCCACTTCTCTATGAAATACCTTTTGATGGGCTAACATTTTCCGTAGGTCACTCAGGTATATAAGTTATCTTAAAATAGCAATAAATAGGCATCTACGCCTATAATTTAAAGAAGATTCTACAACTTTCTCAAAGTGAAAAGGGAAACATTCTCAATTGAACATTGATAGAAAGATTTTTCTGTGAATTGAAAAATCCACGATTAAAATGAAGTTATTTTTTGTGAATGTCTAACAGAAAACAACTACTTCCCCGGCTAAAGCCACGCTGGACATTGAACTACATCTGATAGATATTCTGAAAAGGCCCTAACTCAAAAGAAAAAATCTGAAATTGAAAATTTGCATTTTCATTCAGATAGTTATTTGATTTTCTATTCCAGTCTTAATTAAAAACTCATAAAGATGAATGAGGCAAAGAAGACTGTTTTCCAAAAGAGAGTACTCACCAGAAATCAATCATAACATTGACGCAGGAGAGACATCGCATTCACTAGGTCTTCAATACATTTTTGTCGACGAAAATCTATTTCACGTTTCCACGATCATCAGGAAGACCGGAAGAAATGGGAAACACATTTTCAAGAAGCAATCTCACTTTGCAAAGATGGAAAAAGTTAGAATCATTTCTTTTGGAGAGACACTTTGAAATTAGTGTTTTCTGACATTAAAACCTGTCATGGGGTATGAAAGATTGATTTGTTGAAAATATCTTCATACCCCATGACAGGTTTTAATGTCAGAAAACACTAATCAATGTTCAATTGAGAATGTTTCCCTTTTCAACATGAATACCCCACAAGAGGTTATCTTGACGATGGAAGATAGTGACTAAAGTTTATCTTTCAGTCGCAGATGATTCCACATCTGATTTTATGAACATCCTGTTTATATTTTCAACAAATCAATTTCTCAAAGTATTGTGTCTTATTAAATTCGGATTCGAGTTTTTTTCGTTTTTTTGCATTTTCTGTCATAGTAATGTACTTTTTTTTTATACCATCAGAAAGTAGAGATTTCAACGAACAAAAAGCCCACCGACTTTTTTAAAAAAGCTGATATTTTGGCGGGAGAATTTTCGATTGAAAATTAGGGTGCTTTTTCGATATTAAGTCAAAATAAGGTGAAAAAATAAATATTTTAAATCAAAAAAATTACAGTGTGTTTGGAACATAAAAGGGGAGGTTTTCACCAAATTTCGTGGTTTTTTCCATAGGACTTGTAGTTTTGCCGAAAATCGAGATAAACCGTTTTTTACCCTTAAAAACCCACCCCTTCCACTTCCCGACCTCAGATCGCCCGTAAATTATTTTTCCTTTCATTTCAGTTATATTCTCTTCCTTTTCCAATGGGTTTCATCCTACTATTATTTTTTTTCACTTTTACCATTTTCAAAGGCTTCAGCACTGGTCTTTCAGAAGATTATACAATTTTAAGAAGTTGGTTTTTTTCAACGGAGGATAGAGATTTTTGCAGCCGATACGGATAGCTTCATAGCCGTAACGTTTATTGGGTATCCACCCCTGGTAGGCCAACATGCGGTCGGCACTTTTGTGGTTTTTATGAGAAACAGGACGTACTATATACCACATATATTTTTCATTTATTTTCAGATTATCCCTTCAGAGAAGGTCGACTTCCAATGGAACTGCATCCCCTACTCCCCTCCCGAAAAGAGGGATACTCATCACGGGCATCCGCCTCGAACATTCATACAAAGATCCCGATTTCGACGAGAACGGCGTGCCCGTTCTCATGGCCGACAAGGACCACATCATCAGGTTGTTCGGATTCGGTTTCAAGCCCTCGATGGTCATCTCTTTCACCCCCAATTCGGACAGCTGTGAGTTCCCTATCAGGAGGATGTTTAATGTGAGTATAGCAGGGGGGTGTTGAAAAAGAGGGCTGAAGGAGTTCACACGTTAATTGACAGATATAGATTATTTGTTTCTGAATTGCGGAAGAACGGTCAGACAAGGCGGTCAGTTTTACCAGTAACTCCTCCCTTGAGTGCTCCTCTTTTCAGTGGCGAACGCACAAGCAGTTAACTAGATACAAAATAATTGTAGTCATTCACTTGAATAGGTAATTGATCACTCGCCCTCACTAAAACTATCATCATTGCTGCAATATTCACCTTCGTTTATAAAGAGCGCTTCAACCGTAATGTCAAGTATTCATTTTCAGTTTCTTGTGTAATTTTTGCAAAATAATTGTCTATTGAAGTTTTGGCATCATCAAGTTTAAATGTTATGATGTGTTCTGCTATATCGCCTTTTACTATTCTCCAATTTTTTTTTATTGGATTTAAATCCGGTTGATATGGAGGTGCCCGTAAAACCGTATAACCGTGTTTTTCTAACAATTGATCGAGTTTTTATTATGTTGCGTTTTGTGGACTTTGATTAATTATCATCTAGAATGTTATTAAATCATTACAAATACTATGTATTAATAATTCTTTGAAATGCATTCAATTTCACTATAAATTATCCACCCCTTATCATCGCTATTATTGCCTATAGAAAAAAAAAAGTTAAATGTAAAAGTTATGTGGTTATGACTGAATTTTGATAAAATTCTATCAAAAATACAGTAGCGTGCAGATTTCAGGGGATATATTTTTTATTGGATTTTTGGCATGATATTTTTTCCTGATTTCATGTGTTATACTATCTTATACCGATTTTGAATTATTAAACGTCGAATATCATAGTCTAGTTGTTACTGTAAATACCTATCCTATGAAAGTTAACATTTTAAAAGTATGCTATGAAAATGACAACTATATTATGTTTCTTTAGTGACATTTCTTTAATGGAACAATCAAAATGGTTTACAGTGCGGAAGAAAGAGTTCAAATATTTATACAAAAATAGATAACAAAGATTTATTTATGAAATTTAATTAACATGGTAACTCATAAAATATGTTCAATGTGTCCACCATTGTTGTCAATGCATAATTGATAACGTCTTCTTATATTTATAAGTGCATTGGAAATTGCTTCATTATTGACGTTCAGATTCTCTATTTCAAGTCGAATCGTGTCTTTAATGAGTTGAATTATTATTATTATTATTAACAATGTCTTTTAGAAATCCCCAGAAAAATGAATCCATAGGGGTCAAGTCCGTGGCCATTTAATACTTCCATTATTTCCTATCCACATTGGAAATACATTATTCAAATATTCTTGAACGAGTATGACACTATGCGGGGTTGCCAGACCTTGCATCCAAATCATATTGGCAAACTCGGCGTCCGAAAAATTCTGCAAAACAATATTTTCTACTTCTGGGATGAGTATTTCTTGATAGGTAACTCCTGTTAATATATAATAATAAAATATAGGGCCAACAATTTTATTTCTAAAAATTTCGCACCAAACGCAAACAGTTTCTTCCTGTTTTCTTTATTTGTTTTATCAATTTTTTTCTGTTGCCTTTTTTTTCCCACGACTTTCGTGTATGGGATCCTTTATTACAAATTCTACATACATTTTAACTTTAGAGTGAATGGATCCTTTTATTACAAATTTAGGTAGTGTATGGATCCTTATTTCAAATTAAGTAGTGTGTGGATCATTTATTTCAAATTCAGGGCATGGTTTCTCAAACAACCTTTCATCATCCTCATCATGAATTTCGAATTCAGAATTAGAAATAAGATGGTAAGAATGTTAAAAAGATGTTCGAGGATGTACACCATTTGATTTTGAAATAACGGATCCTAACTTTCTGAATTTGAAAAAAGGATCCATACACTACGTACACTTGTATTTGAGATAATCCATAGGCTACCTAAATTTGAAATACTACCTGAATTTCAAATAAAGGATCCGCACACTACCTGCATTTGAAATCAAGGAATACACTACCTATATTGGAATATAGAATCCATACACTACCTACATTGAAATAAAGGATCCATACACTATGTACATTCGTAATAAATGACGCATACACTACATACATTTATAATAAAGGATCCATACACTATCTACATTGAAATAAAGGATCCATACACTACCTACTTTAGAAATGGATGATCCAGAAACTACCTAAATCTGAAATGAAGGATCCAGAAATTATATAAAAAAAATCCGAATGAAAACTCCTGCCGTAGAAAAGGATGACTCATCAGTTCATAATATTTTAGTTGAATAATCGGGATCTTAATTCAAATTTTAAATCATCTGTTGGCAAAATTCCAGCATTTTCCTCTTATGAGTGTCTTTTAAAACTTGTACGGTTAAAATTGTATATGGTTTGTAGTTGTTCTTTTTCAAAGTACGTTGGATTTTGGAAAAACTTTTACCCAAGTGATCGGCTACATTTTTTAAACTGCATTCAGAATTTTCCAAAAAGTAATACAATGTTTCAAAAAAGTCTATTCGCGAATTAATATGGATAGGCTTACCTTCGAAATGAAGCAGTATATCTAGCTGTTCTTCCTGGTTGCCTTGAACTACACGCTTTTTTTTACTGAAATGTATGATTCACCTTTTGGTAAATATTTGTATTTTCTTACGGTTGGACGATTTGGATACAAAACCCTATATACACTTTTTGCTGCACGTTTATTTTTGTTGTTTTGTATTTGAACTTTTTCTTCCTCATTGTGAACCATTTTGATTATTCTATCAAAGAAATGTCACTAAACAAACATAATATAGCTGTCATTTTCATAGCTTACTTTAAAAATGTTAACCTTCACAGGATAGGTATTTACCTTAGATCATATACAGTGCTTCTCAAAAGTCCCCTCCCCCCCTCTTATTTTTGGAACGATCATACATAAACAAGTGAAATTTGGAAACTGAATATTAAAGGTTGTAAACTTCCCTACTAGTGATGATAGATGACGAAATCGTCAAGGATGACGTCACAAGGCCATTGTGACCAATAATTTTAAATGGAACCCTACGGCAAGCGACACCTCTTTTGAAAGGTATCCAAAAAACCTATTCAATGATACTAATTTTGTTTGTGTTTATGACAGTTTTAATGGCTCATTAGTGAACATTAAAATTTAAATTCCATTCAGTATGATATTAATTACAGATTTAAGAATCAGTGTCTACTTGAAGAAATTGCTCGAAGTGACCTCCATTTACTTCCTGACAGTGAAATATCCTATTTTTAAACTCTTCTCGTACTTTTGCAAATGTGTCTGCGGAAACAGCCTCACATTCTGCAACAATACGTTGTTTTAAAACGTCAAAATTGTCAGGTTCAGTGGCGTAAACCTTCGATTTAAGGTACAGGCACAGAAAAAAATCCAAAGGTGTGAGGTCCGGTGATCGAGCTGGCCATTCCGTTGAACCACGTCGTCCAATCCATCTACCACGATACTCCTCATCCAAATACCGTCTTACTGCACCGTAATAGTGTGGAGGAGCACCATCCTGTTGGAATGTTATTTCTAAATTGCCGAATTCATCTGGATTATCTTCCAAAATTTCAAGGATTAACGGTTCTATTGCGTTTTGCAACAGCTCCAGATAAACCTCACCAGTTAAATTAGTATTTAAAAAAATAGGCCCAACGATGTGGTTTCCCAGGATACCTGCCCAAAACAATCACCTTCTGGGGAAATTGGGTATGTGTTTCACGAAACAGGTGAGGATTTGCGTCACTCCAATACCTCACATTCTGTGTATTTACATTTCCATATAGATAGAAAGTACTTTCGTCACTAAAACAAATTGTTTTGACATAGTCTGGCTGTTGGTTAATTTTAGTTTCCATATTTTCACAAAATTCTAGTCTTCGGTCTGGGTCGTCGTCTGAGAGTTGATGAACCATTTTTAATTTGTATGGACGAAATTTGTTTTTTTTCAACACCCTGTGTACTGTACTTCGACTGACTTCACAGGTAGATGCAACGTGAGTTGTTGAAGAAGTAGGATTAACTATTACTTCTGCCAGTATATCAATTTTTTTCTCATCAGGACTTTGTGGTCTGCCAGATCGTTTCAAACTTACGAAGAAGCTCCCTTAAATAAGTCCTCGAAACGGGGCGATCGGGAAACCTCTCATCAAAAATGCGTTCTGTTGCATGAATATTTTGTCCAGTTTCACCAAGAATTAGGATCGCTGCTACTTTATCACCCAAAGCACGTACCATTTCGCTTCTTGAAGCACTTAAACGTTCGGCGCACAACAGTTTAACAAATCATTAAAATGTACAAAAATATCAAAAGTACCAAAAGCTGCTAAAGCAGTTAAACGTTCGATCAACAATACACAAATTATTAAATGTACAAAAACTTGGACAATTACAAAAACGTCGAATTAGGGAGATTAACAAAAACGTCAGCTTATTTGACAACTATCCAGAGGCGGAGCTTGAATTTTGAATTTTAGTATTAACTGATTTAATTCATCATAGCTTTGCGTTTTTTAAAAGCGAGATGCCAAAACTGCCATAAACACAAACAAAATTAGTATCATTGAATAGGTTTTTTCGATACCTTTTAAAAGAGGTGTCGCTTGCCGTAGGGTTCTATTTGAAATTATTGGTCACAATGGCCTTGTGACGTCATCTTTGACGATTTCGTCATCTATCATCACTAGTAGGGAAGTTTACAACCTTTAATATTCAGTTTCCAAATTTCACTTGTTTATGTAAAATCGTTCCAAAAATAAGAGGGGGGGGAGTGGACTTTTGAGAAGCACTGTATGCTACGCTAGATACGGCATTCTGTATTGTTTGTTTGGTATTAGAGGGGTTCAGATGAGAGGGGGTGAAGGGGACGTTAGCGTACTATACGTAATAGCCAGTACCACGTGTAACTGTCAATAGCTTGAGTACGCTGTACCACTCTCAGGTAGCGCCCCGAATTAGGTATGCTTTATGTTTGTGGGGTAACTCCATTTCTGTTAATGACGTGTTTACTTCACAAAAAAGAATAATAAGAATAATGGCAGGCGTTTCTTCAACCTACTCTTGTAGGAGATTGTTTGTTAAACTTTTAGACACTTTTTTCTATGTAAATCTATGAAATATGCACTTTTATTTTCACGAACAAAAGTAAGTTTACTCTGAATAAAAACTTGCATAATGTAAATACACGACAAAAGAATAATTTCCACGTTCCATTTTATAAATATAGAGTTTTGCAAAACTCACTTGCCTATTGGGGTTTGACCATCTATAACAGATTGCCGCATGAAATAAAAAATAATAATGAAAGTAGAAAGTTCAACGCAGCGCTGAAAGAATTCCTAATTAAAAATTGATTTTATTCCTCGGGCGAATATTTTAACATGTGATGTTTTAACGTGTGACGATGTTGTTCTGTTCCGTTTTGCCTAATGTTTCTCTGTGTGTGACTATTCCTATACATAAGTACTTGTGTCTTACTGGAAAATATTATTATCAAACTATCTTTTCCGCTCAAAATTTTCGATTGCTGGCCACAGCGACCCTTGATGTTTTTTTTTGTGCTCGTAGGTAGACCTTACCAATTTCTCAGAGACTACAGTGCGGGTTACGGTAAACCTTCCCCCATTCTCGGCAGAAGAAGAGACTTTCTACGTTTGCGCCAAGGACGGCGAAGCGGGGACGGAGGCACGTTTCACCGTCCAAGGCACCGACTACTGGATGCAGATCAAGACGTACGAGAAGATGTTGCCCCTTTGGTCGGCCATTTTGATAATCATCTTTTGTCTGTCGTTTTCGTCGCTGTTCTCCGGACTCAACTTGGGACTCATGTCTATGGACAAGACGGATCTGAAAATTTTGTGCAATACCGGTGAGTTGGGCTTGAAACTGTCTTGAACAAAGTAGGATTCGAACCGTTACAAAATAGTGTGAAAATAGAGCGCAAGGTCAAGTCAAACGACATTATCATACAGATTCGGAAATCAAATCGCGGACTATAGGATTTACAATGGGTTAGAACGCGAGCTACTCGAGCCAGTGGACCAGCACAACATGTTACAGATGTACGCGACGGATAATCAAGTATTCAACTAGACCACTGTATGATGTTTTCCCTTCCTACTGTTGAGCCTCGAGCGATAGCACGTTCAGCCGTCTCCGCCTCTTAACATTCGCAACTTTGAATATTGTGATTGCGACTGAGACTGAAAGCTGCAACGTAAATTATGCCATGGCTCGAGGCGCGACAGTAGGAAGGGGAAACATTCTGCGGTGGTCTAGGGAAATACTTGCTTATACATCGCAACCCATTGTAAATCCTAATCTGCGATTTCATATCCGAATCTGTAAATTAATGATTAGCCTTTATTCGACACAAAGAAAGTAGTCTACTCGACAAGTTGAAAATGGTCTAAAATAGAGATACTGCTCTTAAAATTATGTGTGATAGCTCATGGGATCCAGAATGACGCCTAGAAAAATGTGCCGAAAGCGTGTATTAGCACATAAAAAATTGCAAAAGTTATAAACAATTGAAGATGAAAAAAAAATGGCATTTCGTTTTTTGCCAATATTTCATAAACTATTGATATTTAAGAAAATATTCTGAAAGAGGAGGAAATTTCCAATAAAAAACTCCCAGCTCTCGGAACTCTATCTCCATTATTTATAATTTTAATTCAACGCTGAAAATCGGTCTCCGAGCGACATTTTTAGGTTGCGCGCGCGGCGTCAAAAGCGAGTACGACACATTTATTACTTTATTTAAGGTATTAAATATGTTTTTTTAAATTTGAAAAAATCATGGGGTATTCGGAACACTATGAATAATTTATTCCCGTTGGAAATTTTACTTAACGGTAATTTTTCAACAAGTTAAACGATTGTTAACTAACAAAATTTTCTCGAACTTCTGTCTTAATTGTAAATGAAAAAAAATGTTTGAATAATTGTCGTAAAAATGTTTCGCTTCGTAGAGCCTTTCTTATATACATACTCAACAAGATCAGGCTATAAAAGTTAAAAAAATATTAATACGTTGTTTATAATAATTTTTGTACTTGAACAAAACTAAAAAATCCAAGTAATGTTGTTAAAAAAAATTTTTTCTCAATCATATCGTTTTTTTATCAATACAAGAAATAAAAAACAAAATTAATTTTTTGAAATTTTTTTTTCCACTACTTCATTATATTACAATAATTATGATTTTTGAAAAACACATTTTTTCTTAATAACAATTTTTTATTGTTTATAATAGTTTTTTTTATATTTCTATTGTTTAAATAATTAGTTTAGAAATTATTTTTTTTCTAAAAATCATAATTGAAGTCCTCTATGAAGTAAATTTTTTTTAAAATTCCATTTAAAATATAATAAAATAATATAAAAAAAAATCCAATTTTTTATTGTACTTTGGGAATTGAAAGTGGGAAAAATTGGGAATTTTTTTTTTCTATACTTTGTTGTATATTTTATAAGTTTCAGAAAAAAAATTAACAAAGTTAAAAATTCGTTTATAACAAATTGGTAAGTTAATAAACAATAAAATTGTTGATAAAAAAAAATGTTTTTTGTTACTCCATAAAGACTGTCAATTATGATTTTTAGAAAAAAAAAACTTAACTAACATTTAAACAATAGAAATATAAAAAAAAACGATTATAAACAATTAAAAATTGTTATTTGAAAATTTTGTTTTTCAAAAATCATAATATTTGTAATATAATGAAGTTGTGAAAAAAAATTAAAAATATTGAAATAATAAATTTAATTTATAAAAAATTGATCAACAAATGGCGGGAATTTTTTTTTTTGCAAATCAATTTATATCTTGTATCGATAAAAAAAACGATAATATGATGATTAAGAAAATATATTTTTTTTTCAACAACATTACTTGGATTTTTTAGTTTTTGTTCAAGTACAAAAATTATTATAAACAAAGTATGAATCTTTTTCCAACTTTCATGGCGTGATCTTGTTGAGTATGTATATAAGAAAGGCTCTACGAAGCAAAAATTGTTTACGACAATTATTTAAAAAAAAAATTTCATTTACAATTAAGACAGAAGTTCGAGAAAATGTTGTTAGTTAACAATCGTTTAACTTGTTGAAAAATAAACTTTTAGTAAAATTTCCAACGGGAATGAATTATTTATAGTGTTCCAAATACACCATAATTTTTTCAAATTAAAAAAAATATTTAATACCTTAAATAAATTAATTAATGTGTCGTACTTGCTTTTGACGCCGCGCGCGCAACCTAAAAATGTCGCTCGGAGACCCATTTTCAGCGTTAAATTAAAATTATAAATAATGGAGATAGAGTTCCGGGAGCTGGGAGTTTTTTATTGGAAATTTCCTCCTCTTTACGAATCTTCTTCTTAAATATCAATAGTTTATGAAATATTGGCAAAAAACGAAATGCCATTTTTTTTCATCTTCAATTGTTTATAACTTTTTCAATTTTTTATGTGCTAATACACGCTTTTGGCACATTTTTCTAGACGTTATTCCGGATCCAATGAGCTATCACACATAATTTTAAGAGCAGTATCTCTATTTTAGACCATTTTCAACTTGTCGAGTAGACTAAAGCATAACTTCTTGTACACTCAAAAAGTATCACCGGGGCTAATGTTTGATTTGGAATTAGTGCGGAAGTAGTTACATTAAAAGTAAAATAAATCTTAGTGGAAACACCATTCTGCCTCCCAGACCCTTGAACAAATCTTACGTCAAAACCTAGTTTTCCAGGGTATTAATGTTTCGGGACGAATTGCGATTTTATTATCCATGTAGGCAGTTTTTATTACTTGGGAGCCATTTGGAAATAAATACTTTCAGGGTAATATCTATGTGTGTCTCATTTGTCATGGAAATACCCCGTAATTATTGGTGTAGAATTCTGAAATTCTCACGGTTGGTGGATATACCAAAGATGAGTCTGAATATTTTCTGAGGGACATACGCTGAGGGACAGATGCAAGATGAGCTCAAAATTTTTACAGATTCGTGAACAGGTCAATATATTCAGTACCAATACACATATTTGCTGAAAAATGTTCAGTTCCGATAAATCTGAAGGTCTCATCTCATGGAAACACCTGCGTATACCAATAGACAAGTCATAACTTCTAGAATATTAGGTGTATCAAAATGATATTTGGTATAGGTAAATGGTATAATACGAGGAGAATTTTTAAATGGAACACCCTGTATATTGTAACATTTTTGGATTTTTAAGACAATTCTGGATCAGAATGTGACATTTTAAATAGTTTTTACGCCTACTTCATTTTTTAGAATCACTTTAAATATTGCATCTTGGTGGCCATGATCGGACGTAAACTAATCTGAGGACATAAATTCACAGTCGCAAAGTTGTAGTGACTAGTATGATAGATAGGAATAAGACAAGTTAGCAAAATTACATTTTCGTGTCTAACTATTATTTTTCAAATGGCGACCATTTTATGACAAGCACTTTCCGAAAAAAGGATATTAACGATACTAATTTATTTGCGATTGGATTAAGAATAAGAATAAGAACATGAATTAAATATTACTAAGGAAAATACTGGATAATAATTTATTTACTTTTATTAAGAATGTCATGGATAGCCATGATGCATAATATTTTGCAGTTATTTTTATCAAGTCTTCTTTGGAAAACAAAACACTCACGTAGGTAATGACAGTGACATAAGCTTTATGAGCAGACAGTAAAAGTTTCTTAATTTTCGTTAAATTTCAGTTTAATTTTTCTTCAAAAGACGGTATACTCAAAGTGAAAAAATTGATATGTTATTAATATTTGGAGAATGTCATAGAAATTCAAGGAATGCTGCTGAGTTGAATGCTCAGAGATATCCCAATGGGCAACATCCAGCCCATCAGTATTTTCCGTATGTTGAAAATCGTTTCACGCAAGAAGGAAGTCGAGAGGCGGGACAGAGCTTTATCATGAATGAAGACACTGAGATTAACGTTCTTGCTATGGTTGAGGTTGATAACACGGTTTCTTTAAGAGAAATCAGACAAGAAATGCAGATAAGTCATGAATCAGCAAGAAAAATACTGTAAAAGCACGGATATCGAGTATTTAAATATCAGTTACATCAACATTTGTATGCTGACGATGGCGATAGATAGGTAGTGTTTTGTCTTTGGCTGCTTCAAAATCATAGAGTTAACCCAAATTTTATCAACTTTATTCTATTTTCCAACGAATGACGATTTACAAATAAGCAAAATACTTGGTACTGGGCCCAACAAAATCAACAAGCAATTTTCAAGAAAGGTTTGGCGTCAATGTCTGGGCTGGTATCGTTGGAAACAGAATAATTGGGCCAATATTGTTTCAAGGTCAGTTAACAGGGGTTAGGTACTTAGGTTTTCTTCAAAATGAAATCGAGGATCATCTTATATATACCCTATCTATTAAAAAAAGAATCATCCAAATCGAAGAACCCAGTACAAAGTTATGCCTGATAGAATCGGTTAACGGACCAGAATTCAGAGGGTGAGTGATCAATATCCTTCATGTTGCTACCCTTAGGAGTGGATTTCATCTTTTAAATTCAAATGGGACCACCTTCGAATTACATCCTATCCACTGAAAAAAGAATTATCGAAATCGGACGCCTCAGTAAAAAGTTATGCGTGATCATACATAAGAAAAAATTATGGAAAAAAAATATACGGGTCGACTAGAGAACCTCCTCCTTTTTGGTTTCGTCGGTTAAAAATGTATTTTTGCCAACTTGTATTATTCCTATCTATCATACTAGTCACTAAAACTTTGTGATTGTAATTTTCTGACATCACCTGAGGTCCTCAGATTAGTTTACGTCCGATCATGGCCACCTAGATGCAATATTAAAAGTGACTCTGAAAAAATTAAGTAGGCCTAAAGACTTTTTAAAATGTCACATTCTGATCCAGAATTGTTTCAGAAATCCAAAAATTTTGCAATATACAGGGTGTTCCATTTAAAAATTCAAAACCGGAAATGACCGAAAAGTGAAAAATATGCGAAAACTCTCCTCTTCACATACCATTTACCTGTACCAAATCTCATTTTCATGCACCTATAATATTCTAGAAGTTATGACTTGTCAAACATCTTTACGAATTCCTAAGATAAGCTCATCAACAGCAAAGAATCAAAGACTCCGTATCGATATATAATAGTTTAACATCATCCTGAAATTGAGCGTTAATATAATTATAGTGAAAATCGTAAGTATCCAAAATTGTGATACCCACATATATGGGTTTATTAAACTTAATTGTTAACCTCTTGGCCAAACTGTGGAAATTTGGTTGTGATATGTAATAGTTTGCACTATAATGTTCTGAATATCGAGCTACAATTTTAATGTTTTTCCTAACGTTCTCCATTGTTTTCCCAAAGACATAATTGTTCATTCATTTGTAGATGAAATAATTTAGAAATCCTAAGCTTAACATTTTTACGAATTCTTAATCAGGACACCAATAAACATTTTGGCAGGGAATCTTCCAGCTCTGAAAAATCTGAATTTTATTCAGCATAAAATGAGAATTGGTATCAAATTTGATGCCCTCATCACAAAACCGTAAAAATGTTGAGCTTAGCTCATCTCCCGATATCATTTTCGCAAACATCGGTGTTTCCATCGCCTTTGGCGCGCAATGTTTGTCATTCAGGTCTACCCCAGAAAATATTTAGCCACATCTTTGGTATAGCTATTGATCGTGGGAATTTCAGACTTCTACTTCAATAAAAACGAAATAATTTTTTCCAACAAAAATGTATTTAGTATAAAATTTGGTGTCCTGATCACGAATGCGTGAACATTTTGTGCTCTTCTTGCCTCTTAGTATTATTTTTCGCCAAAATCAGCATTCCCCTCGCCCCTCGCGGGCAGTATATATCACTCGGGTCAACCGCAGAAAATATTCATGCTCATCTCCGGTATATTTACCTATTGTGAGAGTTTTAGAATTCACTCACGATCTTGAAGTTGTAGTGCTGGAATACTTGAAAAAATAATTGTATTAAGAAGCGACTATTAATTTAGAATCAACTCTTGAGGGACCCTATTGAGGTTGTAATACATTCGTTGTTATGAAATTGTTATCGTAATATCATCTCCCATACTTTACTATGGATAAAACGATTGGTACTAGTCTTCTCGTTGTTCATTTAATCACAAATCTTTGGAGTCGATTCACGTTGTTGTGAATTAAAAGCAATTTACTGGTTTCGTAAACATAAGCTTAACCAACAATCATATCACGCGGCCCATTTCGAGGAGAATGTGAAATGGGATCGATTTTTTTTATTTGTCGATTTTCGTCCGAATTTAAAGAATTATTTTATATTTTCTAAGAAAGAACACATCTTTTTACACATTCTCCTGGAATTCTACGGTGGCTTTTTTCCTCGTTCCTGAGTTCTATATATTATGGTGAAATTAGGTGAAATAATTTTCCTGATTTTGGCCATTTTCAAACTTTTTGTACGGATTTAAAAAAGTCTTGCATTCAACAATGGAAATAGCTTTTTTTTTCTACATTCTGTTGAAGTTTTAGGGTGGCTTTTTTTCAGGCTATATGTCATTGATATGCCTTTTAATATGTTTTATTCGGGTATTTTTTTTTAGGGTTCGAAAGAGCGGAAGTACGCACAGGTAATTCAGCCAGTGCGCGCACATGGCAACTACTTGTTGTGTTCCATTCTTCTTGGAAACGTCTTCGTGAATTCCATCTTCACCATTCTCCTGGATGACCTCACTTCCGGTCTCATTGCCGTCATCTTTTCCACGCTGGCCATCGTCATGATCGGTGAAATCATGCCTCAGGTTGGTGCACCCTCTAAATTAAATCTCCTTCATTCATCAATATCATTAAAATTCCTTTCATACTTACATTTCGAATTGCAATGAAAAATCGCCCGCATCATGTGCTGTTTTCTCGGGAACTGTAAAAGCTTGTAACGAAGTTACTATTTTTCCCTTCAAATAAAACAACCAAAAGCACTGAGAACAATTAAAATCTCCGTTATTGATAGTCGTTTTGGGTTTTAATCAGCGAGTTAGACTTAACTAGACCAGCGAAAAAAAATACGTGTTTTTGCTCTTAAATGTTAATAACAAATGAAGCAAATGTGTGAGGGGATTACGGAATTAGCCCCAGCCCAACGCCTCCAGAAAGTTCTTTCTGAAGAACATATCAAAAAGCCGAATGGTGGATATGCAGAAAACCAGAAGGAAAGCATAAGGGTTCTCATCCAATCCCGGCAATTTCCGCGCCGCGCAACTCTCTGCCTTCATTTTACGCTTTAATTTGCTTGTTTGTTTGGCGCCGACTCAAAATCAGTTACTTACATCAGTTTTGGAGCTTAGTTATTAAAACTAAACAGGTTCATTATTGAGCCCGGAGATATACAGTGTGTTATTTATTCAAAAACCACACACCTGACCAACCAAATGTTTAGACTGGGGAGAGTTGGGAAAGTAAATACCCCACATCTGACCAACCAAATGTTCAGCCCCGGCCATATACAGGGTGTTATGAATTAACAAACCACACCTGCAACACCAAACTTGTTTTTAGATTGAGAAAATAAGTATCGAGAGCATCGTCTGTCTGAGGATGGTCGAACCGAGATTATCTCACTGGAGCGGCCTACAGGAAATATCTCTATATCTCTATACTTGGGCGTTGAGTTGTTTATCCAGGAAGTACGTACCGTTTTCAGAAAGATTCGAAAATAATGCACTCAGAAAAATATTAAGAATATACATATATATTTTATCAAAATTAACAAAGTATTTCATCTGTTCTATAAACGGATAAGATGATACAATATTCAGAAAAAAATAGAGTGTAGTTTACTTGAAGTTATTTTTTTTATCAGTCTACAAATCAAATAGATTGACTAAAAGCAATAGTGACATCAATTGTTAACAACGACTATTGGTAATTATCTTTTGAAAACTTTGGGAACATAAAATTATGGAGATACATTTAAAGACACATTCACATTATAAATGATTCAATTTGCCCAACCATAAATACAGAAAACATATATGAACTTACTCCCAATCAGCAGGGTCAACACTTTTCACTTGGGATGGCTTTTAAACGACAATTAGTTTAATTGTATTATTATTTTGATTAATCCCGATGAAATTGTTTATTTTATTTTACCTCGCACTGTATATTAGGATAGCGTTGTATGGATACTGTTTTCTATGAGGTCATGAACTATCGATTTGAGGTTTTCCGTTGACTTATCTCGTTCTTGAAGTGTTGATAAAAATAGGTAATTTTGGAAAACATACTGGTTTACTCGTGAATTCACTTAGTGCTGTCATTTCTCGGGTTAACTTGAGTTGATAATATTTTTCTTAATGGCTTCTTAGGTTAACTGCAAGACGAGTATATTTGTACACTTCTCATCTTTATTTCACTATATTGTGATCGAATGAACCTAACCTCATTTTGAGAGGAACATATAACCGGAGCAACTTCTTGATGGCGAGCGCCTCACGCTTTTATATCATTCGACCCTAACCATGATTCATCCGCGGATTACATTCCCACACTAGTTATCTTCACCCTGTCAGCGGCTCAATAATTAATGGCTTGTTGCTGTCATCAAAAATGTATAAAAACAGATTTATGGTATTTAGTAGTCGGAGGGCAATTAGGCGAGCTGTCAACAAATATTAATTTATAGAGACTTTGTTTAACAAGAAATTCTTTAGATATGCGTAACTAGGAGGTGACGATTTATTAATAGCTCTATCGAGAAAAAGGGTGATTTTTTATAGTAATATTCAAGTGCATTTCCTTGTCTGAACGGATGATGAAGTATTTTTAACGGGCATGTGCTCATCAGCTTGGTCGCGTGTGTGTGTTTTCTATTTTTAAACGGCCTTTGTTCAACCGTTCGTCGAGTATCTGACTTCGGACTTTATTTTCATTCCTAGCGGATTTTGTTTTCTGGCTATAAAGTTCATATTCAGTAATATCGTGTTGTTTCTTATGAATGAAAGTTTTACTGTAATTATGGGGCATGACATCATTTTATTTTTACACGCTTTATATTATTAGCTTCACTTGTATGTTTGTTTGTAACCGACTCCTTTGGACTTGATTTTCACCCACTTCCAGACGTCCGAATGATTTGAAATTTGGCAGGTGTACATAATTCCGGTGACAATGCATTAAGAAATTTTTGTGTGAAAAAAACAACAAAATTGTGGCTTCAGTATGGCGGACGAGTTTTGTGATTATGGTCCGATTCGCTTCATAATTGGTATCTGAAGGTTTTCGTAGTCGGAGATTATGATTTTTTGTCAAAATTGAAAAATTCAAGATGGCGGTTCTTAAATGGTGGACGAGTTTTGTTATTATGGTCCGATTCTATTCAAAATTGGTATGTGGGGGTTTTTGGAGTCGAATATTATGATTCTTTCATGAAAATTGAAAAATTCAAGATGGCGGCTCCAAAATGGTGGACGATTTTTGTGATTATGGTCCGATTCTATTCAAAATTGGTATGTGGGGGTTTTTGTAGTCGTATATTATGATTCTTCCGTGAAAAATTGAAAAATCAAGATGGCGGCTCCAAAATGGTGGACGAGTTTTGTGATTATGGTCCGATTCTATTCAAAATTGGTATGTGGGAGTTTTTGGAGTCGAATATTATGATTCTTTCGTGAAAATTGAAAAATCGTAATGGTGGACGATTTTGTATTATGGTCCGATTCTATTCAAAATTGGTATGTGGGAGTTTTTGGAGTCGAATATTATGATTCTTTCGTGAAAATTGAAAAATTCTGTATATATTGACAACGTTAAAATATTTGAATGACTTCTAAAATCGAGATTTGACTATTAATACAGCTGTACACATTAATGATTTGGAAAATAATTACAGTTACTAATAGTAATGACGGAATTAATAGTAGATTAGAACAAATAATAGTTTCAAAAATTAAAAAAACACGCTTTTATAAATAAACCAAACTGAAAAGTAGAAAATAAATAATAGTTTAAAAAAACTAAAAAACACGTTTTTTATAAAAAACCGTACTAAAAAATAAATAAATAATAGTTAAAAAAAATTAAAAAACACGCTTTCATAGAAAACTAAAATAAAAAATAAGAAAATAAATTTTAAAAATTTGAATGAAGAATAGTGTACAATTTTTTAATAAATATAAATTAATAATAATGTAAATAAGAATCAAATTTATTGTATTTAAAAAAAGCGAGGGGTGCTTAATCTGAATCTTAAAAAGCACCCCACGCTTTTTTTTAAATAAAATACATTTGTTTCTTATTTACATTATTATTAATTTATATTTATTAAACTTTTTTACACTATTCTTAATTCAAATTTATTAAAATTTATTTTATATTTTTTTAGTTTGGTTTTTTGCTTTTCAGTTTCTTTTTTCGTCTGTTCAATTTTTTGTTAAAAAGTTTTTATTCCATATTTATTTTTTTCCAATATTTTTTTCTTGTTCTAGGCCGTGTGTTCCCGCCACGGTTTGGCTATCGGTGCCAAAACCATCTACATCACCAAGTTCGTGATGATGCTTACCTTCCCGTTGTCGTACCCCATCGCGAAGTCCTTGGACTTCTTGCTCGGTGAAGAAATCGGGAACATCTATACCAGGGAGAGACTGAAGGAACTGGTCAAGGTGAGTGATATATCATGTATTTCTTCGATTTGGAATGGTGGAGGTTTTCAAATGCGATATTTTATCGAGATACGGAAAAATAACTATAATCTTAGTTATATTTATATCAATAATTTCTGGGTGCTCAAATTTGAGGAATTTTTTAGGTGAAATTGGTAAAAATTGCTAATTTAACAAAAAAACCATCTATAAAAATTGAACACTTACCGATGTCTTGCAGGTTTTTTTTGTACTGTAGGAGCCCCACGCGGTACTTTAGCCGGAAGAGTAGTTAGTTTCTGTTGATTATTACAAAAAATAACTTATTTTTTATCACGTATTTTCCAATTTTCAGAAAAACATTTCTCTTCAATAGAGAATGTCTCCTTTTTATATTCTAGGTTATCCGTTACTTTTCATACATATTCTGGAAGGATGCCTCCAATTTTTTTTATATCATTTCAAGTCATCGTTGCGTTTACAGTTTCTATCAATTGATGGAGCTCAAGGAAATGCTCTCTTGTTAGAATCCATCTAACAACTGCATAACTACTCTTTTTGACAGCAGTAATAAAAAAAAGGAAAGTTCAAAATACGCACGGATCAGTTTGGTGTTTGGTACTAAGAACAAACTTCAGCGAACTGGCATTTGACAATTTTGGATATTAAGATATATCAATAATCGCTATTCATGTTTCGATTTTGATAATATAACTACGGTTTTCGACCAGCATATTTAATTCTAACATCGAAATAATGTATTTTATTAATGATTCACAACCTGCCTAATGACCTTCATATGGAGTTGGCGACGCAAATTCATGCACATCGCGTACTGTTTTCTGATTGTTTGCTAAGTATACAACTAAATAAACGCTAGAAAATGTTGAATTACGTTTCGCTGTAAAGCTTTAAATAAACCCAGCTGAAAATGAAGTGTTTCAATCATTTGCAGCTGCTGGAAGTTTGGTCAACTGTCTTAACACAATGTAATGCCCCATAATTACAGAAAAACGTTCATTCCTAAAAAGCAACACGATATTCCCTAATATGAATGTTATAGCCAGAGAGTTCAATAGGATTAGATTCAAGCGGGACTGAAAACTGATATGGTATATGCTCGTTGAAAATATTTCATCATTTGAAGATAAGGGAAGGCCATTAAGAATTACTATAAAGAAATTACCCTTTTACATATAAGTCATAAGTAACTCATCACCATAATCTATTGAAATTAACGATGTAAACAAAATCATAACTTCCAAGATTGTTGACAGCTCCCCATAATTACATCGAGCCCCGAAATATCATGAAACTTCGTTTATGGAATTATAACAACAGAAAAACGCTATAAATTTATAGATGATGACAGCCCATTGAGGATAACTCATTAACAATATATATAAACTTCATTGTATTTATTCATGCGTGTAGGACCAAAACAATGCCATTACTTAATAAGAAAATGATTCATTTTGACAAGTAAACGATTTAATGCAAACAACACAACCCTTTATCCCACTTCGCGGCCCCCACCTACCAAAAACACGACTTTGGATTTCATATAAAACGCGGCCCGCGGAAAGGATATAATTTAGTCTTAGAACAGTAGGCCATGCAGTAACTAGCTAAATTAGTCGAAAATAAAATAGAGACTCAGGGTTTAAAAGTGAAACAGTCATCATGTTATCTCAAAAGTGAGGTTAAGAAGTCCTTCAATCACACTATCGGGAAATAACGATGAAAAGTGTACAAGTATAATCGTCAAGTAGTGAACTTCAGAAACCTTTAGAATAAGTAGATTCAAATCAAGTTAAACCAAGTAATGATCGCTCCAAGTAAAGGCACGAGTGAACAGTATTTTTTCCAAAAATTACCTATTTTATCAACGCTTCCAGAACCGGGATAAGTCAACGGAAAACCTCAATTCGGTAGTTCATGACCGCATAGAAACCCGTATCCATACACGCTACACTAATATACCGTACGAGTAAAATAAAATAAACAATTGCCGCGAGATTAATCAAACTAATATTAAAATTAAAACTAATTATCGTTTAAAAACCTACTCAAGTAAATAAGTTTGAAACCTGGTAAGTCATATGTATTTTTCTGTATTTATGTGTGGCAAATTGAAGTTTTTATAATACGAAGGTGTCTGTAACTGTATCTCCATCATTTTCATGTTAACAAAGATTTCAAAAGATAATTATTTCCAGCCGTTTGTGGCAATTGATGTCAAGATTGTTTTTTTTAGTAAATCTATTTCGACTTGGTGGCCAAATGTAAAACTAACTGCCAATAAACTACACTCTATTTGTTTTTATGATTATTGTCTCATATTATCCGTTTATAGGACGGCTGAAATACTTTTGTCAGTTTTTATTAAATATATATGTATATTCTTAACATTTTTATGAGTGCATTCTTATTTTTTTTTATGATTACTTTTCGAATCTTTCTGAAATCCGGTACTTACTCCTGGATAAACAACCCACGCTCAAGCACAGAGAGAGATGAAATATTTCTAGTAGGCCGCTCCTGGCACATAATTTCGGTTCGACCACCCTCAGGTAGTCGATGCTCTCGATGCTTATTTTCGCAATCTAACGAAAAGTCTGGTTTTTACAGGTGTGTTAATTCGTAACACCCCGTAAGTCCGGGCTAAACAACAATCAGAAAACGCTACAAGCTGTTGGATGCACCTAATTATCAAAATGCAACGAATGTTAATAAAGATTCTCAAACTCTCTTGCTACAATCTGTTCAAAATTCCACATATTTATTGCATCCTGCAAGTGTTTTATCACGGCTCCAAGCAGGTCAGGTTGTATTAGGCGGACAGAGGTTCTCAAAATTTAGTTGAATTTGCCAAGTTTTCTTTAATTTTTTCAAGATTTTTTTTAAAATTCTTAACCACTATAATTCTTATTGAAATGGCATTATACACCCGTTATTCACGGAAGTGCATTAGTCAGTTTACGCCCTGTATAAGAGCGGACCTCGGAAAGAGTTACTAGTAGGTTTTTTTAAAGGTTAGGAATGCAGTGTCATGCTTGGTATTTTAACAATGAATTGTGATTGATTTATTTAATCATCATAGTTTTTGTGAAGTGCAAAAAAAAAACGGACAATAATTGGCTGAGTAATTATATCATCACCGTTAAAAAAATCTGTTGTTCAGTTGCTATATCATTATTTGCGATGTTTGATAGATTGATTTCTCGGCATTTCTCTACAATCGTTATCACTCAGAAGTAAATAATACCCAGTTAGATAAGATAGCAATTGCAAACAGTCGTAGTTTCTGCGATAATACAATATTTTCAGAAGGAATGATTCCCCTTGAATTCAAACAATGTGCGAATAAACTGAGAGAAAAACTGAATTTTATGCTCCCGACATGCTGAAATAGTTTCCTTTTTCAAAGGGCGAACAGAAGAAAAATTCGGTGGCTTTGTTTGAAACTCATTTTTGTGGCGGAATAATCATTCTTGAAAAGTTTTTCTAGAAATACTAATCTTCACAATCCGATTTTTTTTTTACATGCATCAGGAGTGTAAGTTGCCTCCATAAGTTACTGTATACACCAAATTATTATATTTTTGCTATGAATATTGAATTATGAGATACTTCTCCATACACTATTTACTTAAAGGACGGGAAGAAATTGGTTCGGGTTTCTCAGGAACTTGCAGAACATTTTTATCTTAAGGTATCTCTGTATGTACTCGTATCAGCTGAAAGTTTCGGCCGCCGCGTACAGTAAAATCCAATGCTTATATGATGCTGCCGGTATCGAACTTTTGTCAGAGCTTGTACACTCTGAGTGTCCCACACAATCACACCTCATGCATGGATGGGTCCACTACACGTATAGAAAGTGGCGTTGTACATCCGAATATCCAGCGTTTATCTCCATCCTTCTAAGCCGATTGTTTTTTTTTGGGGTGGAGAAAATCCTTTAAGGACACCTCACAATAGTGAGGTAGTGTGGGAGCTCTGGGGCGTGTACCTCCTCTATATCTCCGTGTTACTCACTAAAAACTCCACCCAGTTGGCTCGTCTGGTCATGACCTCCGATGACACTTGGACCTGCTGGCCCATTGTACCCTGAACCGATTAATATTGATGCTTCCATTTCACATTCCTGAACTTTACCACCCTCCCATCAGTTCGCTGCACCGTATACTACTACCAGACATCTAAGAGACTCATTATAAATGGTAATCCGATACCGTAATCATGGCCTATTGTTCGAGGTGTGAAAATCCATAGAAAAGGGGTTGGGGATTCCAGGTACGAATTTAAAAATACGTAAATTACCTCATATATTACATTTCAATGCGCCAACTATAATTTGTCCACGTAATTTGATAGTTATGACTAATTTGATTGATTTTTACCCTTTAAATTTGGATTATGTTATAAACTAATTTTCTTAAAATAATCAGGACAAGCCGTCAATTGAACATCAACATCATTGTATCGAGCACGTCCCTGCTTGCATGCACAATAATGAATCTCTTAGATGTATTGTATTCAAAATCAAAAGTATATTTCAATAGACCAGACAGTATTGCAGATTTAAAAGTTAGGATAACGGAAGAAATTAACAACATAACCCCTGAGGTTGTACGAGAATTCCAAGAACGACTTGCATATTGTCAAGAAGTGAATGGAGGTCATTTTGAACATTTAATTTAATTGTAAAATAAATTGAAAAATACTTCCTAATGTTAAAGCCGGCCATATACAGGGTGTTATGAATTAACAAAACACACCTGCAACACCAAACTTGTTAGATTGAGAAAACAAGCATCAAGAGCATCGACTGTCTGAGGATGGTCGAACCGAGATTATGTCACTGGAGCGGTCTACAGGAAATATTTCTTTCTCTCTATGCTTGGGCGTTGAGTTGTTTATCCAGGAAGTACGTACCGTTTTCAGAAAGATTCAAAAATAAAAAAATAATAATGCACTCATAAAAATATTAAGAATATACATATATATTTTATAAAAGTTAACAAAGTATTTCATCCGTTCTACATACGGATAAGGAGATACAATATTTCAAGAATATAGTGTAGTTTACTTGAAGTTAATCTTTTGTTTACTCTACAAATTAAAATAGATTGACCAAAAACAATAGAGACATCAATGGTCAAAAACGACTGGAAATAATTATCTGTTGAAAACTTAGGGTACATAAGATTATAGAGATACGATTGAAGACACATTCGCATTATAAAAGGATTCAATTTGCCCAAAACATAAATACAGAAAACATATATGAACTACCGATAAATCAGCATGGTCAACACTTATTCACTGGAGAGGGCTTTTAAACGACAATTAGTTTAATTGTATTATTATTTTGATTAATCCCGCTGAAATTGGTTATTTTATTTTTACTTCGCACTGTATATTAGATTATCGATGTATGGATACGGTTTTCTATGAGGTCATGAACTTTTGATTTGAGGTTTTTCGTTGACTTATCTCGTTCTTGAAGCGTTGATAAATAATAGGTAATTTTGGAAAAAATACTGGTTTACTCGTGACTTCACTTGGTCACTGTCATTAGTCGGATTAACTTGATTTGAATATAATTTCTCTTAATGGCTACTTAAGTTCACGGCCTGACGACTATATTCGTACTCTTCTCATCTTTATTTCACTATGTTGTAATCGAATGAAATCTACCCTCATTTTGAGAGTACATGTTCTTTGTTTCACTTCTGAACACCGAGAGAGAGTTGGTCCGAAAAGTCGCGCCCCTTTATAATCGCGGGTAAAAATTTCTGATATAATAATTATCTTCACCCTGTCATAATAAATCAGCGGCTTGATGATTAATGGCTTGCTATTGTCACCGCAAATGGATAAAGATGAAGAATTTCTGTCTTTCGCGGTTGAGTTACATTAATGGGCTGTCATAACATATGAGTTATAGTGAGTTCATTTGCTCGTTAATTTTCTTAGATATGCCTATCAGCGGAAGTGATGAGCTATTTATGATTTTTTATAGTAATTTTTAAGTGCATGTCCTTGTCTGAACAGATGATGAAGTATTTTTAAGGGGCATGTGCCTATCAGTTTTAGTCGCGTATTTGACTTCAGGATTTATTTTCATTCCTATTGAATTTGGTTTTCTGGCTATAACGTTCATTTTAAGTATTATCGTGTTGTTTCTTATGAATGAAAGTTTTTCTGTAATTATGGGGCATGACACTGAACATTATGTGACATTATTTCCTTCATTCTACGTAAAGTATCAAAATTTTACATTTTCAAAATAAATTTTCTCAGTTATGATTGCACCAAATTTGAAAAACTTAATATTGCTGAACAGAGAATGCAAATCCCTTTCGAACAAGGTTCCCTTAAAATACTTGAGGGGGTGCTCATAATTCAGAGATGGTGCAATAAGGGGGTAATATTTTCATACTGTAAATTGTCAAATTGACAATAGTAATCGACCTGTTTCAGGTTTTTTTAAACAAATACATAATAACGCTAAAAATTAATGTATTCCATACCTATGGACCGCACTGTATACACCATGTTATTTGTTATATTCAGATAACTGTATAGAAAACATCACAGTTCATTCAGAATCACATGACATGCGTATTAATCCAAATAAAACTCCATCTCAAAAACATACATTTCATATAACACCACGTACTCTTCATACTATTTTTCAAATTAAAATCAATATATAAATTCAACTTTTCACAGCAATTAAATTGAAACTAGTCAAAACGCTGATTTAGCCTCGCATACAATATTGTGCTTCCGTAAATTCAATTGCCATTTAATATCTTTAATATCATCCTACCAGTAATACCTATTTATATCGAAAATCAATTGTTTTTTTTTTTCAAAATTTCGACTGGGTTGACCTACCTTTTAGACGCCTTGCAAATCAATCAGAAATGGGGTATCATTGGGAAGCCTTTCAGAAACACCTATACCGAAAATAAGCTTGGCTAAACATTTTTTAAATATTTTATTTTTTATCGAAATGCAGATCAAATATATCTTGTTGGTACCGTAATTTCGGGGGACTTAGGCTCAGTTTAAAAATTCAAAGAATTCAATCAGATAAACATGTAGCTAAAAAGGCAAAAACTTTTAGGCCAGAACAACTTAATAATTTCATAAATGAAGCTCCTGATGAGAAATATCTGGCGACAAAGGTAGTAGATCTCACAATATTCAATCATTTTTATCATCTAGTTAATTACATGATTCATTTTAGGTTGCTTTAATAATGGGCATTATGGGTGCTTGTCGTGCAGCAGAATTGCACTCTATGCAAATTACAGATTTAGAAGATGGATCTATTTTTATGGTCAGTGTACCAAATACAAAAACAAAAATTGCCAGAAAATTCACTGTCACGGGAAATTTCTATACAATAGTTAAGAAATATTTAAATCTTCGTCCTACTGATATATCGCAAACGATATTATTCTTTGAATTTCAAAATGGAAAATATTACTCACAAAGAATTGGCATTAATAAATTTGGAGCAATGGAGAAAGACATTGCTACATTTTTAAACTTACCACACTGTAATTTATATAGGGCATTGTTTTCGCCGCTCGTCGGCAACTTTATTAGTAGATGCTGGAGGGGATATAACAGCACTGAAACGCCATGGCGGTTGGCGATCAACTACTGTGGCTGAGGGGTACGTTGATGATTCCGAAAAGAATAAGACAGATACTGCAAATAAAATATACAGTTCTATAACACCTCAACCATCAACAACATATATGCAACAAACCCAAAATGAAACAATAAACTTGCATAATTCAGTCCCACATATTCAGTTTACTGGTTGTTCAAACTTTACATTTAATTTTATTAATAAACAAAATGAGTAATTACAATTAAAAATTGTATAGCATTGTTATAGGTAACTATTAAGATTTGCGAATAAAGTTCTTTCTCTGTATTTGTATCTTAGTATTTATTGTTATAGTCGTAGATAAAGTATAGTATTCAACTTGCTGTAATGGTCATAACTCACTTGATGAATTACAACACTCGCCTGCGGCTCGTGCTGCAAACTTCATCTGCGTGAGTTATGTCCTACATTACCGCTCGTTAAATAATATACTATTAAATTTCGATATTGACACGCCACTGGTGAGTTTCAATGAAATATCGGAATATTTGCATACTTTCCTATGCTCCGTGATGACTCATATTCCGTAATTGAATTACATTGTTGCTCTGAAACCGCATATTCATTTTAAGTTTAAAAATGCCGGGCAGGATATATCGTATCAACATAAGCATTGTGGAAAAACAAACGATTCGAATCGTTTCACTGCGAGTTGGTGCAGCAAATTCATATCAATATGTATTTATTTATATATATTTAGTTGCTTTCTGAAATTTTCGGTGTGTGTCATTATTTTGTCGGACTTCAGTATGAATGGAATGAATAGGAATTGAATGGTTGGAAAGCTTCTTAACGAATAGACAACACAAACTTAAAATCAATAATGAGGTAACAAATTATATGGAAACTAACCAAGGGGTATCACAGTCCTTTTACCACTCCGAACAGGGCCGGATTAAAAGGTGTGGAGGCCCTGGGGCAACAAAGGAGTGGAGGCCCCTAATTATTTTTCAAACAAGTTTTTTTTTTATTTATTGCGGAACAAATCAAATTATTTTGACACGAGCATATGCAGGTATAATAAAATACAAGAAATAAATTAAATTACAGCGTAAACAAAGGGATTCTTGCGAGCTTTTTTCGACGAAAAATCATTGATGATTTCGGTCAAATCCAGCATCCGGCGAAAATCATTCTCAATGCTAAGAAGCGATAACTTTGATAGGCGGCTTTGTCTCATCGTAATTCGCCTATTTTTTCATTTTGGAAAATGAGCGCTTTCCAGTGCAATTTGACATCATCACATTCTCAGTTGTAATATCACAAGAGAGTAAAAATAATTCGACAGATTTTCGAAAACTTGTTGCCAGGCAATGGACAAGAGAGACCAACTGGCTCGAGTGGCTATTGCCAACAAGTTTGAGAAAGAAATCTAGATAATTATTTTCTACTATATCGAACTCTCGTGTGGTATTCTTTAGATTATTTTTTGATGTTACGATCATAAACACATTTCCTTGCAAAATTATACAGTGACCGGCAGAAAGTACGCATCATATGGGAAATTCTTTTATTAATAAATTTTGACGAATATCGATATGTGTTATCGCTTCTGCATCAAAAGCAACCCCAAAAGACGTTGTACAGTGCCGTTCGTCTTTTTGTGTTTGGAACGAAAATTTAAAAAAATGAAAAATTATGTTTCAAAACACACTTAGTTGGGAAAATATCGAAAATTGTTATTCGAAAAAGTTGTTCAGAACGTTATTTTATAGCTATGTACAAGTTTTGAAAAAAATCTGAGGTAAAAAAAATAAAAATAAATTTTTTGCCATAATAAAAATTTCAATTTGGAAAAATACATTTTAGACAAAGAAACTCATTAGTAAGGCCAACAGTAATATTTAAAAGATAAGTGCCATGTGAAGTGGAATGAATAGAAAAATCGAATTTAAACGGTTTTCTTCACATAAAGGATTCAATATAAAATTGAACCAGAGAATGGTAGATCTCAGGTGAAAAACAACTACTTTCCTGGCAAATACCACGCAGAACGTTGAATGATATTCACCTGAAAATCCATGCATACTTCCATATAATATCAATGGACATTGAATGCAAATGTTTCTTTCTGATAAGCTCGATTATGTTCAATTTATGTCGTGTTCACCTAACAATCCGCATACCGGTTTCAGGCTTCTTGGCCCTCATCAGTACGGAGTAGTCAACCAGCCAAAGGTCCAAAGAACTCTGGCTGAAGTGAGACACAACGTAAACAAACCATCATCGAGCTTGTAACACCTATAGGTACGCCGGAAAAGATAAACTTTAACTGGCGGTACCTAGTGACAGAAAGGAACACTCCGAAAATCTCCCACCTCGATAGGTTTCTAAATAAAAGATTCCTTCTCAGTAGGAGTGGCAAGCCCGTCTAGCATATAGTGAAAGATAAGTGCCATGTGAAGTGGAATTAATAGAAAAATCGAATTTAAACGGTTTTCTTCACATAAAGGATTCAATATAAAATTGAACCAGAGAATGGTAGATCTCAGGTGAAAAACAACTACTTTCCTAGTAAATACCACGCAGAACGTTGAACGTTTAATGATATTCACCTGAAAATCCATGCATACTTCCATATAATATCAATGGACATTGAATGCAAATGTTTCTTTCTGATAAGCTCGATTATGTTCAATTTATGTCGTGTTCACCTAACAATCCGCATACCGGTTTCAGGCTTCTTGGCCCTCATCAGTACGGAGTAGTCAACCACCCAAAGGTCCAAAGAACTCTGGCTGAAGTGAGACACAACGTAAACAAACCATCATCGAGCTTGTAACACCTATAGGTACGCCGGAAAAGATAAACTTTAACTGGCGGTACCTAGTGACAGAAAGGAACACTCCGAAAATCTCCCACCTCGATAGGTTTCTAAATAAAAGATTCCTTCTCAGTAGGATGGCAAGCCCGTCTAGCATATAGTGAAAGATAAGTGCCATGTGAAGTGGAATTAATAGAAAAATCGAATTCAAACGGTTTTCTTCACATAAAGGATTCAATATAAAATTGAACCAGAGAATGGTAGATCTCAGGTGAAAAACAACTACTTTCCTGGTAAATACCACGCAGAACGTTGAACGTTTAATGATATTCACCTGAAAATCCATGCATACTTCCATATAATATCAATGGACATTGAATGCAAATGTTTCTTTCTGATAAGCTCGATTATGTTCAATTTATGTCGTGTTCACCTAACAATCCGCATACCGGTTTCAGGCTTCTTGGCCCTCATCAGTACGGAGTAGTCAACCACCCAAAGGTCCAAAGAACTCTGGCTGAAGTGAGACACAACGTAAACAAACCATCATCGAGCTTGTAACACCTATAGGTACGCCGGAAAAGATAAACTTTAACTGGCGGTACCTAGTGACAGAAAGAAACACTCCGAAAATCTTCCACCTCGATAGGTTTCTAAATAAAAGATTCCTGAAACCTGAAACCGGTATGCGGATTGTTAGGTGAACACGACATAAATTGAACATAATCGAGCTTATCAGAAAGAAACATTTGCATTCAATGTCCATTGATATTATATGGAAGTATGCATGGATTTTCAGGTGAATATCATTCAACGTTCTGCGTGGTATTTGCCAGGAAAGTAGTTGTTTTTCACCTGAGATCTACCATTCTCTGGTTCAATTTTATATTGAATCCTTTATGTGAAGAAAACCGTTTAAATTCGATTTTTCTAGTAATATTTAAAATGATATTTTGTAAATATTCGCAAGCTACTTCTATTTTATTCGGAAAAAAATTGAAATCTATGGATTTGCCATGTATTCAGCTGCTTCATAAGAGGTCACTGAAATATCTCCAGGACATTAATAATCCCGATACTGTTCATTATTAATAAAGATGGTTCTTTGTCAATAATAAACAGTATCGGGATTATAATGTCCTGAAGATATTTCTATGACCTCTTATGAAGCAGCTGAACACATGGCAAATCCACAGATTTAAAATTTTCTTCGAATAAAATAGAAGTAGCTGGTGAATCTTTACAAAATATTATTCAAAATATTACTCTTGGGCTTTACTAATGAGTTTCTTTGACAGAAATGTATTTTTCCAAATTGAAATTTTTTTATGGCAAAAATTGATTTTTATTTTTTCATCTCAGATTTTTTTTCAAACTTGTACATAGCTATAAAATGTCGTTCCAAACAACTTTTCCAAATAACATTTTTCAATATTTTCCCAAATGAGTGTGTTTTGAGACATAATTTTTAAAATTTTTAAATTTCCCGCCAAACAAGAAGAGACTAACGGCACTGTACAACATCTTTTGGGGTTTCTTTCGATGCAGAAGCGATTGCATGTATCGACATTTGTCAAAATATTATATTAAAAAAAATTCCCATATGATGCGTACTTTCTGCCGGTCACTGTATAATGTACTAAACCGGATTTGATTCATTTCACACTTTTCATGCGAATGGATGACAGATGTCAAATTAAAAATATAGGTTGTCAGTCAATAAAAACAAAATACCTCAAATTATTCTCGCGACAATTTTCTAGGTAGAATATTCCCACTATTGATTGGCCAAAACGTATATGAATTATTTGAATTGAATGTTTCCATTGGTTTCTAGCAATGTCAAAAAATAATCACTGTAATTTCAATGTTTGAGAATGTAGCTCTGAAATTTTGGTTTTCAAGAATTTGATAGTAATAAAATAATAATAATAATAATAATAATAATAATAATTTCATTTCCTTAAGACAGTTACAAACCATATGGAAAAAGTCAGTTGCTTACATTCAAAATGTTTATACACACGTAAATTTTGAATAAAATAATACTAAAAAGATAAAATTGATTTCACAGCAGACTGCTACGACAAATATTCATCCAGTCTATAAAAACACTGTTCTGTCAAAAAGGATTTCAACTTATGTTTGAATGATTGTTTTGTGAAGCATTTTTCCACATTTGAAGGAAGAGCATTGTATATTCTAGGAGCCATATGACTGGGAGATTGGTGAGTTATTTTGAATTTTCCAAATGGAATTGAAAAATCATTCTTTTGTCTCGTGTTTAAATTATGATTTTGTTTGTTCCTCACATATATTTCATCATTATTGTCAAATACTAGCATACTCATCTCTGATATGACTAGACATGGCAACGTTAATATTTTCAGTTTTTTAAATATATCTCTGCATGAATCAGTCTGTGAAAGCCCCGTCATTGCTCGTAAAATTCGTTTTTGTGCAACGAAGATATCTTTTGCTAGGGTAGATAAACCCCAAAATATTACACCGTATCGTAGCCTACTCTAAATTTGTGCATAGTAGAGTTGTGTCAATTGATCTATATTGAGTACATGCCGCAAATTTCTGAATTGAAAGGCAATCGAATTCAACTTTGAGATTAGGTAATGAGAGTGAGCCTTCCAATTAAGATTTTTATCTATCCGTAATCCTAGAAAAATGGTTTGATCCGAACTAGTTGAAATCAATGGACTCGATTCGTCTGACTGGAATGACAAGTCGTTACATTCTTTTTGGATATGGCGAAACCTCAGTGCTAGCGTTTTCGAAGTATTTAGAAACAAATAATTTGTTGAAAACCATTCATTCGATGAAATCAACACCTCTTCGCATTTATCTCGCAAGTAGAACATCTTAGATAGATAGATAGTCCTTTTCAGAAGGATTTACATTTGTTGCGCAATGTCATCTTTCTCTTAGACTCACACTTTCAGATTTCGGGGATTTCTCTGTTACAAGCGCGCCACTCAGCGGACACTTGTCAACGCCAATAAATAGGAAAAACAGGTATAGACGGGCAAAGTGTTTGTAGAATCGGCAGAAAAATAGTCAACAGAATTTGAACTTTTGTTCTATTATGGAATGCGCACAGGGCTCTTATAAATAATTTGATGCAATCATATTCATAAATTGAAATATTATTTTCTTTTGCTTATGATTATTGAATTTCATTGTGTATCTAGATCGCTTGTGTCATTCGAAGAATACATCGACAGAAAAATGTATAAAAAAAATGTATATTTTTTTTAAATTCAATTGTTCTTGTTTTTACAGCTAATATCGATACGATATAATATTTTGTATAATAGTATGATGTTTTACTTGGTGATTGTTTCTCGCATATACACATGATTCAACAGATCGAAGATTAATATTAACCATGGATTTTGACAAGAATACGAAACATATGTTTTTGAATGAAAATGAGAGGAAAAAGTGGGAGAACTGCTCTTTCGTTGTCAGATTTTTTATATATAATTTTGCATATCCTTCGGTATTTGTTAGGAAATTTTACCTAAAAATTTATGTTGTGGAGGCCCCTCTCTTGTGGAGGCCCCGGGGCTGCAGCCCCGTTTGCCCCCCTCTTAATCCGGCTCTGACTCCGAACCGACATACTATTTGATATTTTTATTGGAACGATAACCGAACATACCCGCTTGCTTTTCCAATTGCATATTGACTTCAGTAAACAGAGGAATCGCAAACAATTCAGAGTGATAAGACATGAAGACTTGACATCCACTAGATAAATTTTATTGCAAAAGCGAACGATTACGGAATGGGCAGCACCATCATAAATAAATCGTAGCTAATATTGCCACGTATTCGTGTTTTAGTTTTAATAGCACTTTTTTTAACCGAGGGAAAAAAAGCGGAGGTTCTCTAGTCGAATATTTTCAGTTTTTCGAAAATTTGTTGCCAGGCAATAGACACGAGAGCCCAACGGGGCTCGCCTATTGAATACGCCCTATACATTATATTTTGCTTGTTATAAAACAATTTCTTATAATGGAAAGTTTCGGGAGAAATAGACGTTGTTGACGAGGAATTTCGGTGCCTAACGATATCGTCGTAGATAAAGGAAATCTATTTTTGTTCGAAGAAAAGCGGGTATATCTGGTTAGAACATATTTTAACGCGAAGTGGCGAATCGACCGTTTATAGCGGACCTGCCCTTTTTTTTCAATATTAGCCTTTGTACTTCCACACGTATACGTATTGCCCTTCCCATGATTTTATCGTCGATAATTGAATGTATTCGCGAGGAAAAACGTGGAAATGTTTTCCATCCTGTGCGAAGGATGCATAATTCTAAAAAAATAAGCAATTAACGAGTCATTTATATTCATATATCTTTCTACAGCATGAAATAAAGATAACAAATATCCACCGGTGTGACGTTAGCCACAATCACAGGTATACTCGAAGAAAAAAGTTAGGTCAATACATTTTCAGCTTTTACAAAATGAATTACGCAAAAAAAAACAAATCAAGCAACTCAATCCCAATAATACCATCCCACCCCTTTACTACACCCCTTTTACCGCTTGTCAGGCCTTTAGAGGGTGATATGGGGGTAGTTTCTGGAAAATAATTCAATAACTTTCCAAATGAAAAGTACCGATTCTGCTTCAGGATGTGTTTCATGAAGGGAAAATAATTCGAACGACATCCCCCCATAGTTTGTCAGCCCTTCAGAGGGTGGTACTGGTACTGGGGGTAGTTTCTAGGAAATAATTCAATAACTTTCCCAAATTAAAGAGTACCGTATTCTACTTTTCGGATGTATTTCATGAAGAAAAATAAATTGAAAGATATTCCCCCCATAGTTTGTCATCCCTTCAGAAGGTGGTACTGGTACTGGGGGTAGTTTCTAGGAAATAATTCAATAACTTTCCCAAATTAAAGAGTACGGATTCTCCTTCGGATGTGTTTCTTGAAGGGAAATAAATCGAACGAAATCCCCCCATGGTTTGTCATCCTTCAGAAGGTGGTAGAGGGGGTACTTTCCAGGAAATAATTCAATAACTTCCCCAAATTAAAGAAGTACCGCATTCTACTTTCGGGATATGTTTCATGAAGGAAAAATAAATTGAATGACATCCCCCCAATAGTTTGTTAGGCCTTCAAACTATAGGGGGCATGTCATTCGATTTATTTTCCCTTCAAGAAACACATCCTAAAGGCAGAAAGCGGTACTCTTTGATTTGGGAAAGTTATTGAATTATTTCCTAGAAACTACCCCCCCCCCCCCTTCCACCATCTGAAGGGCTGACAAACTATAGGAGAGATGTCGTTTGATTTATTTTTCCTTCATGAAACACATCCTGAATATGTTGAGAAAGTAAATAATTATATGGTGATTTTCGATTGCACTTTCCACAAAATTCAATCACAGTACAATGTACCAAAAAATCACATGCCCAAGATAAAAACTTCACTTCAGATAATCACATAATCTCATCTCTCCTGTATGATACCGAAAAAGATTACATAATAATTCCAATAAATGAATTCGTCTATACAGGGTGATTCAAAAGTACTTTGACAAACAAAGCTCCCGGAACTCTATCTCCATTATTTATAATTTTAATTTAACGCTGAAAATGGGTCTCCGAGCGACATTTTTATGTTGCGCGCGCGGCGTCAAAGGCGAGTACGACACATTAATTAAATTTATTTAAGGTATTAAATATATTTTTTTTAATTTGAAAAAATTATGGTGTATTCGGAACACTATAAATAATTTATTCCCGTTGGAAATTTTACTTAAAGTTAATTTTTCAACAAGTTAAACGATTGTTAACTAACAAAATTTTCTCGAACTTCTGTCTTAATTGTAAATGAAAAAAAATGTTTAAAAAATTGTCGTAAAAATTTTTTGCTTCGTAGAGCCTTTCTTATATACATACTCAAAAAGATCACACCATAAAAGTTAAAAAAATATTCATACTTTGTTTATAATAATTTTTGTGCTTGAACAAAAACTAAAAAATCCAATTAATGTTGTTAAAAAAAATATGTTTTTTCTTAATCATCATATTATCGTTTTTTTATTAATACAAGATATAAATTGATTTGAATTTAAAATATTTTTTAAAATTTTTTTTTGTTTATAATCGTTTTTTTATATTCCTATTGTTTCAATAATTAGTTAAGGAATTATTTTTTTTCTAAAAATCATAATTGAAAATTGACAGTCCTCTATAAAGTAACAAAAACATTTCTATTGTTTATTAACATACCAATTTGTTATAATTTTTTTTTAACTTCGTTAGATTTTTTTTCTGAAACTCCTAAAATTTACAAAAACAACCATATATAAGTATAGAAAAAAAAATCCAATTTTTTATTGTACTTTGGGAATTGGAATTGGGAAAAAGTGGGAAATTTTTTTTTCTATACTTTGTTTTATATGTTTGTTTTTGTTAATTTTAGAAGTTTCAGAAAAAAACTCTAACAAAGTTAAAAATTTGTTCATAACAAATTGGTAAGTCAATAAACAATGGAATTGTTGATGAAAAAATATTTTTTTTTTGTTACTTTATAGAGGACTCTCAATTATGATTTTTAGAAAAAAATAATTTCCTAACTAATTATTTAAACAATAGAAATATAAAAAAAATTATTATAAACAATTCAAAATTGTTATTGAGGAAAACTTTTTTTTTCAAAAATCATATTTGTAATATAATGAAGTTGTGAAAAAAAAAATTTTCAAAAATATTGAAATAATCAATTTGTTTATAAAAAATTTATCAACAAATGGCGGGAAATCTTGTATTAATAAAAAAACAATAATATGATGATTAAGAAAAAAAAATATTTTTTTAACAACATTACTTGGATTTTTTAGTTTTTGTTCAAGTACAAAAATTATTATCAACAAAGTATGAATATTTTTTTAACTTTTATGGCGTGATCTTGTTGAGTACGTATATAAGAAAGGCTCTACGAAGCGAAAAATTTTTACGACAATTACTTGAACATGTTTTTTCACTTACAATTAAGACAGAAGTTCGAGAAAATTTTGTTAGTTAACAATCGTTTAACTTGTTGAAAAATCAACTTCAAGTGAAATTTCCAACGGGAACAAATTATTTATAGTGTTCCGAATACACCATAATTTTTTCAAATTTAAAAGAAAATATTTAATACCTTAAACAAATTAATTAATGTGTCGTACTCGCTTTTGACGCCGCGCGCGCAACCTAAAAATGTCGCTCGGAGACCCATTTTCAGCGTTAAATTAAAATTATAAATAATGGAGATAGAGTTCCGGGAGCTTTGTTTGTCAAAGTACTTTTGAATCACCCTGTATAGACGAATTCATTTATTGGAATTATTATGTAATCTTTTTCGGTATCATACAGGAGAGATGAGATTATGTGATTATCTGAAGTGAAGTTTTTGATCAAAATTAAGTTTTTATCTTGGGCATGTGATTTTTTGGTACATTGTACTGTGATTGAATTGTGTGGAAAGTGCAATCGAAAATCACCATATAATTATTTACTTTCTCAACATATTCACGATAATAAGATTAGGTATTTTCTGGAATAAATTCCATTGATGGTAAAATTGCAGAATTTTTTTGAATTAATATTTATAATAATATTTCAAAAATCACGGTTACCACACCCATTCTTCAAACAAAAATATCTCTAAGCAATCAAAACTTACCTAATGTAGAACAAGACAAGACAGCAAAATGACTTATATGTGCCATTTTCAAGAACTAATCTTCTATATAGATCACCCACTGTGACTGCGCAAAGGTTGTTCAATAAACTTCCGGCCAATATTAAATCATGTTTAAACACTGAAATCATTTAAGCAATGTCTTAGGACATACCTACTGAAAGCTGGTTTTTATTCCTTGGAAGAGTTTTAAAATGTTAGTCTTAGTTGTTTTAGTCCTAGTTCCTAAATTTTAGTTAATTATCTCTTGACAAATTCTATACATGTTTCTCCATGTCATTAAGAAAATAAAGTATTATTACCATTATATTATTAATTATTCCTCAAAATTAATAAAAAACTTCCATACTAAGAACAAAGGAGAAACTTTGAGAATAATCCAAATAATAAAATAAAAAAACCTTGACAAAAATAGTTGATATTCATGTTTTATGTCTGTATCATGTTATTTTTATATTTTTTCCAATACTGATATTTGCCAACGTTTCGGCTCTTATAAAGTCATCTTCAGGGAAATATTCTAGAAATAAAGATTATTTACAAAATGTGGATTTTATGCGAAATAAATGAATTAAATAATTAATAAAAAATCTTTTTAAAGACAAGCTTTCATTCAAATGCACTGAAAAGCTAAAAATAATTGTTTTGGATGTGTGGCGTAAATTATTCCGTGAGCTATCGATTCAAAAGTTTATCGCGCAAACTTTTCAGTTCGAATACAAAAGCAACAAGCTTTTGAATCTATAACTCACGGAATAACCTACGTCACACATCCAAAGCAATTATTTTCAACTTTTTGGTGCATTTGAATAAAAGCTTGTCTTTAAAAAGGTTTTTTATTTTGTGCGTTTTAGTACTTAAGTACGCCTCAATCTATTATGAGGCCTTTTTTTCCTGTAAGTTCTGAGCTATCTAGTCCTTCAATGAGGAGACCATCTAAAGATTAACTCATCCGCCATCTTGGAGTTGCCATCTTCAATTTATGAATTTTAACTGAAAATCAATAATCTTCGACTAAATTCATAATCTCCGACCCCAAAAACCCCGAATACCAATTTTGAATCGAATCGGGCATAATTACAAAACTCGTCCGCCATCTTGAATTTGTGAAATTTTGATAAAAAATCATAATCATCATCGGCCATCTTGGAGCCGTCATTTTGATTTTATGAATTTTGAAGTTCATAATTAACCAAAACCCAAACCGATTTTGAATCGAATCGGACCATAAACTTGAATCTCGTCCGCCATCTTAGAGCGCCATATCGTTTTTTTCTCTAACAAAAATTCCATGAGTCGCCATTTCAATTTCATAGATTTTGACAAAACATTCATAATTTCCGACTCCAAAAACCCCCACATACAAATTTTGAATAGAATCGGACCATAATTACAAAACTCCCTCTCCATTTTGAAGCCGCCATCTTGAATTTATAAATTTTGACAAAAAATTCATAATTCTCACCCCGAAACCCCCACATACCAATTTTGAATCGAATCGTACCATAATCACAAAACTCGTCCGCCATATTGGTGCCGCCATTTTCTTTAACATTTCATAATGCATCGTCACCGGAATTGTGAACACCTGCCAAATTCCAGCTCAATCGGATGTCGGCAAGTGCTCCAAAAATGGATAAGAGCTTGTAAAAAATAAAATATTTATACTGTTTTAAGAAATTCCATGCATTTCAGTTATTTCAGAAAAGTTAAAAATATATGAAAAGACGTTCCTTACGAAAACGAAAATAATATAAATAGTACTTCACAAATGTAAAGGCAAAAACACCAAAAGTGCAGAATGTGAAAAAGTATATATTGGACAGATATGGCGATATATCAAAACTAGAATAGCAGAACATGAAGGCAGTGTGATACCCGAAAGCCTCCTACAAATAACAAATAAGACAGAACATTCGTAGATAAACATGGAGTCTACAAACCAATCTCCATGAGATGATCAACATAAAGAAGCAATACAAATACACACTTAAATTTTGCCCGACTCCTATTTACCTCTAATAAGTAAATTGAAAGTACCACAATTAGTTGATTATTCTTGAATTTCGTCGAATCGTGGATGCCCAGGGTCACGCATATCTTATCAATCTGAAAAAAATTTAATCACTCGAAAAACATAAGTTTATCAATCTTCAATCGAGGGTTTAATTAAGAAACGAAGCAATAATATCACCAATATAAATATTTCATTTATATTGAAAACAAGTAAAAGCAAACCTACTTTTTCTAAGAGTGTCCTGTGATTTTTACATATTTGGTTTTCAAATCATTCATATTATATAATTTTTTGTTGAATTTTACTTATTTGAACTTGTGTATATTTATTAAAGTGCAATTTGGGACTTTTTCACTTGATTTAAATATGTTAACATAGGATCCATTAATTTTTACAATTGTAATTCCCATTGCAATGCCCTGAAGGTGACTTTACAGAAGTCGAAACGTCTTCAAGAGGGAAACATTCTCAATTGGATATTGATAAATATATTTTTCTGTGAATTGAAAAATCCGCGATAAAAATGAAGTTATTTTTTGTGAATGTCTAACAGAAAACAACTACTTTCCCGGCTAAAGCCACGCTGGACATTGAACTACATCTGATAGATATTCTGAAAAGACCCTAACTCAGAAGAAAAAATCTGAAATTGAAAATTTGCATTTTCATTCAGATAGTTATTTGATTTTCTATTCCAGTCTTAATTAAGAACTCATGAAGATGAATGAGGCAAAGAAGAATGTTTTCCAAAAAAGAGTACTCACCAGAAATCATTCTTAATTAAGATTTTTCAATCCACAGAAAAATCTTTTTATCAATATCCAATTGAGAATGTTTCCCTTTTCAACATGAATACCCCGCAAGAGGTTATCTTGACGATGGAAGATAGTGACGAAAGTTTATCTTTCAGTCGCAGATGATTCCACATCTGATTTTATGAACATTCTGTCCATATTTTCAACAAATCAGTCTTCAAGAGATTATATCGTGATTTCATTTGTTTGGACCTTATCCCAACCAACTTTCAGGTAACCTACAATAGTATTTATGATTCAACCGGAAATGGCAAACTTTTTTGCAGCTGAAAACTGAAATGCTCTATAAATATTTCCTCTGGAATCGTAGAATAGGTCCTTGATCGTATTATGGAACCTAAAGTGATAAATTATAGGTTATATTCGCAGAAATAAATTTTTTTCATGCAATATTGTAAGTTTTGTTTCTATTTTTGAAAACTTTTAATTTTTTCTTTTATCCGTCCCGATGTTTGTAATCAAATCTTACAAGTTAAATTTGACCCACTTCTAGTCCGATTAACGTATTCATAGTTCCCGTGACAATGTTAGTTAGAGAAAAAACAAAATGGCGGATCCAAGATGGCGGACGAGATTTGGGCTTATGGTCCGATTCGATTCAAAATTGGTATGTGGGAGTTTTCGGGGTCGAAGATTATGAATTTTTTGTCAAAATTCATAAAATTAAAATGGCGGCGCCAAGATGACCGACGATCTCTGTGATTATGGTCCGATTCTATTCAAAATTGGTATGTGGGGGTTTTCACGGTGGAAGATTATGATTTTTTTGTCAAAATTCATAAAATCAAAATGATGGCTCCAAGATGGCGGACGATCTCTGTGATAATGGTCCGATTATTCAAAATTGGTATGTGGAGCTTTTCGGGGTCGGAGATTATGAATTTTTTGTCAAAATTCATAAATTCAAGATGGCGGGCGAGTTTTGTAATTTTGGTCCGATTTTATTCTCTTCCGAAGAAATGCAAATGTATTTTCTAGAGTAAAGTACCCGATGTCGAAGGTTTTCCTCGTCGCAATTTTTTTGGAACGTGGAATTTTCCTATTTTAAATAAAGTTCATGTATCTATCCAATTCTTTGTTGTGAGTCATGGAAATATGGAGTATATTTTTCATGATTTCATTTTTTTTTTCTCGATAGATCTTGACTCGGATTTACGTCTTTTTCATCGATCACAAGTATTTCCATTTCAGCAATCAGGCCAATGAGTTGGCAAAGGTCAAAGTAGAATACGAACATGGAAGTTCAGGAGCGGTAAAATTCTAGGGCAATGCTTTATACATACATAGGCGTCCCTTCTAAACCTCCACACAAGTTTAATTTCTTATGGAATCATCAACATATGCAGACATTCAACAACTTTGTTTTGTACTGAAAACGTGAACATTCTCAGTGGAAAGAAATTATTTTTCCGAAACTGAGAATTTCTATGATAAAAATTAAGCTATTTTTCTATCGCAGAAGTTCCTAAATTGGAAAAAACAATCCTTTCACTTTTCACTTGAAAATGTTTCCATTTTTTAACCGACGAAACCAAAAAGGAGGAGGTTTCTTGTCGACCCGTATATTTTTTTTTCCATATTTTTTTTTATGTATGATCACGCATAACTTTTGACTGATACGTCCGATTCCGATAATTATTTTTTTAGTGGATAGGGTGTACTTCGAATTTGGTCCCATTTGAATTTAAAAGATGAAATCCACCCCTAAGGGTAGCAAAATGAAGGATATTGATCACTCACCCTCTGAATTCTGGTCCGTTAACCGATTCTATCAGGCATAACTTTGTACTGGGTTCTTCGATTTGGATGATTCTTTTTTTAATAGATAGGGTATACCTTATATTTGGATTTCGAAAGGAATTAGCCACCCTTAGGGGTAGAAAAATAGGGGATAATTGATTTTTCACTAGTGAACATTGGCACACACATACGTAGTTGACAATGACAGATCGCTACTGACATTATTCTTGTTCCACATCCGTCAAAATCAGTATATTTTATGAGAGGATGGAATGATATACAAAGTAATGAATAAACTAACCAGAACAACGAAAATAATTTATATTACAACAAATAGTAAAAGTAGATAATCATATTAGTTAACTGGTAATAGTTGAAGTAAGGTGGGTAAGTAAGTATTTTGGAAGTAATCAAAAAACAAGTAGGTAGTAATTGGTAGATTTTAGCCACAAAAAATTTAAAAATAAAAACTTTTTAACAAAAAATTAAACCGACGAAATACGGAACTGAAAAGTAAAAAATAAAAACTTTTTAACAAAAAATTAAGCCGACGAAAAAGTCAACTGAAAAGCAAAAAATAAAATAAACCTACTTAGTCTAAACGATAATTGAGCTCCTAAACTAATGTAAGTAACTGATTTTGAGTCGGCGCCAAACAAACTAGCAATTGAATTAGGTGAAGCGTAAAATGATGGCAGCGAGATGCACGGCTGCGTTTTGATGACTTCTTTCCTAGATAATGATCTTCGATAATTGTTTGTTTGGCGCCGACTCAAAATCAGTTACTTACATTAGTTTAGGAGCTCAATTATCATTTAGACTAAGAAGGTTTATTTTATTTTTTGCTTTTCAGTTGATTTTTTCGTCGGTTTAATTTTTTGTTATGTAATAAATACCCTTCAAGAGGTTAAATTGAAGATAGTATGTATTACATATCAAATCGATAGTTTTCAAGTGTAATGTGGCATATTAACAATTCTTTTTTTTTGTATACAGGGTGAGTCAACAGGATTCCCGTGGTTCATTGCTCCTTAATGTATCACTATTTCGATTTCTTATATTTTTTTTTGTCAAAGGGACCATCTAAGACCGCCTTCCAAAATAATTTTCATTCATAAAAGGTGCATCATTGATGCGTGGCTAGCCGAAGTTGTTCTTTTTCAAATGAAACACCCGGTATATTTTCATATTTTCCGATCGGCTGTTCCATTGGCTGCTCAACCATTTTTTCAATTTTGAATTCCGCTGCGAGTTATTCAAAAGAAATCTATTTTGTAGACTTCTTTTCGAAAAATTACCTATTTCACATTTCTAAATATTTAGTAAACATAATTGGTGAAACGTTGGTCAATATGATGATGATCATTGAGAATACCAAGAATTTGGAATAAATTGTATAGGATGTTCGATACAACAACACAAACTTAGCCATTTTCAAACATCGATATTTTGATTTTTTCAAATGGAACACCCTGTATATTTTCATTTGAATCCACTCCTTTTTAATGACTCTACACTTTTTATCCTCGACGTCATGCACCTTAAACAACCTGTTTCCGAGATACTCTGGTTTAAAGGAATTGTTTAATATCAAATCAACAATTCTATAGATTTTTTTATCTACATGTTTGTTCATAGAAAATACTGATACTGAATGATGTTTTCAATAAATGTTTTCCATCTTCAAAAGCATTCTTGGCAACTCATGAATAACTAGCATAGCAAAAGAAATTTTCAAATGTAACTATTTTTCTAGTTTAGTTATCCATGACTACCGCTGAAAAAATGACTATCGGAATTTGTAAATAGAGGTAACTGTCAAACTACAATCCAGTTGTGTTGAAAATTATTGTGGCATTTTGAATTATCGTTTAGAGGACATGGTTAAAATGGTGTATGCTTTGGGGGAAAGTTATGGCAATTGCTTACTGGCATCTAGATTATACGAACAAAAGTTTCCTGAGAGAAGACATCCAGACCGGCGAGCATTTTGAGACCTCAAACCAAGATTTGAGGAATACATTGATAATGAATTCCGTTAAAAATGGATAGGTAGAGGAGGGCCAGTTCAGTGGCCTCCAAGGTCACCGGACCTTACAAAAATTGATTTTTTCTATGGGGATACATTAAATGGGTTGTCTATCAAACTCTGCCTACAACTCCTGAAAATATGAAAGCAAGAATTCGTACTGCTTTCAGGGAAATTTCAGAGGACATGCTGGCACATGTGGATACTAATTTCCGAAACATATTGAGAGTGTGTATTGGTGAAAATGGCAGGCACATTGAATATTTGCTGCATTAATTATTGTTATTTTCTGTTAGATTCGAATAAATATGATTTTTATGCAAAGTTTAATTCCAAATATGATACCAAAGGCGAACATTGTCAATATTTTCTGTGGAAAAATATCAATCTTTTGGATGTAGAATATTTCGGAAACGAGTTGTTTTAGGTACATGACATGGATAATGAAAAGTGTAGAGTTATTAAAAAGGAGTTGATTTAAATAATAAAATATACAGGGTGTTCCATTTGAAAAAATCAAAATACCGATGTTTTTGTTGTTGTATCGAACATCCTGTACAATTTATTCCAAATTTTTTGTATTCTCAATTAACATCATCATATCGACCAACGATTCCCCAATTATCTTCACTAAATATTTCGAAATGTGAAATAAGTAATTTTTCGAAAAGAAGTCTATAAAATAGATTTCTTTTAAATAACTCGGCAAAGCTGCAACGGAATTCAGAATTGAAAAAATCGTTGAGCAGCCAATGGAACAGCCGATCGAAATATATGAAAATATACCGGGTGTTTCATTTGAAAAAGAACAACTTTGGTTAGCCACGCATCAATGATGCACCCTGTATGAATGAAAATTATTTTGGAAAGTGGTCATAGATGGTCTCTTTGACAAAAAAAAATAAGAAATCGAAATAGTGATACGTTAAGGAGCAATGAACCACGGGAATCCTGTTGACTCATCCTGTATATGATTAGTATTTGAAAACCAGTTCACATTGCTATCATGGAAAGTGCCTAAATAGTAAATTCCTCAGTGTTACCACGTAAGCTATGGTATATGCGGATTAAAAAACAATTTTCGTATAATGTGGCAGGTTATTAACATACAACATAAAGATCAGAGGGCCAAGGATAGACCCTTGTGGAACACGTTAGTGAATATCGCAAATGTTGAATATATCATCATCAAGGTGCATTCTTTAATTTACGCAACTGTTTCTTATCTAATTTAATTAATCCTGAATATTTTATTGAAATTGAGGAAATGGGGTGATTTTCTCGTTTTTCACCCGCTAATGTCTTAAACTTTCGACCATGGCCGGATTAAAAGGTGTGGAGGCCCTGGGGCAACAAAGGAGTGGAGGCCCCTAATTATTTTTCAAACACGTTTTTTTTTTATTTATTGCGGAACAAATCAAATTATTTCGACACGAGCATATGTAGGTATAATAAAATACAAGAAATAAATTAAATTACAGCGTAAACGAATGGAGTCTTGCTAGCTTTTTTCGACGAAAAATCATTGATGATTTCGGTCAAATCCAGCATCCGGAGAATATCATTCTCAATGCTAAGAAGCGATAACTTTGATAGGCGGCTTTGTCTCATCGTAATTGGCCTATTTTTTTCATTTTGGAAAATGAGCGCTTTCCAGTGCAATTTGACATCATCTCATTCTCAGTTGTAATATCACAAGAGAGTGAAAATAATTCGACAGATTTTCGAAAACTTGTTGCCAGGCAATAGACAAGAGAGACCAACTGGCTCGAGTGGCTATTACCAACAAGTTTGAGAAATAAATCTAGATAATTATTCTCTACTATATCGAACTCTCGTGTGGTATTCTTTAGATTATTATTTGATGTCACGATCATAAACACATTTCCTTGTAAAATTATATAATGTACTAAACCGGTTTTGATTCATTTCACACTTTTCATGCGAATTGATGACAGACGTCAAATTAATAATATAGGTTGTCAGACAATAAAAACAAAATACCTCAAATTATTCCCGCGACAATTTTCTAGGTAGAATATTCCCACTATTGATTGGCCAAAACGTATATGAATTATTTGAATTGAACGTTTCCATTGGTTTCTAGCAATGTTAAAAAATAATCACTGTAATTTCAATGTTTGAGAATGTAGCTCTGAAATTTTGGTTTTCAAGAATTTGATAGTAGAACATCTCAGATTGGTCTTTTTGATAGTCCTTTTTCAGAAGGATTTACATTTGTTGCGGAATGTTATCCTTCTCTTAGACTCACACTTTCAGATTTCGGGGATTTCTCTGTTACAAGCGCGCCACTCAGCGGACACTTGTCAACGCCAATAAATAGGAAAAACAGGTATAGACGGGCAAAGTGTTTGTAGAATCGGCAGAAAAATAGTCAACAGAATTTGAACTTTTGTTCTATTATGGAATGCGCACAGGGCTCTTATAAATAATTTGATGCAATCATATTCATAAATTGAAATCTTATTTTCTTTTGCTTATGATCATTGAATTTCATTGTATATCTAGATCGCTTGTGTCATTCGAAGAATACATCAACAGAAAATCCTTCATTTAATGAAAAAAAAAATTATATTTTTTTTTAATTCAATTGTTCTTGTTTTTACAGCTAATTTCGATACGATATAATATTTTGTATAATATTATGATGTTTTACTGGGTGATTGTTACTCGCATATACACATGATTCATCAGATCGAAGATTAATATTAACCATGGATTTTGACAAGAATACGAAACTTGTTTTTGAATGTTCAAAACGAAAAATGAGAGGAAGAAGTGGGAGAACTGCTCTTTCGTTGTCAGATTTTATATATAATTTTGCATATCCTTCGGTATTTGTTAGGAAATTTTACCTAAAAATTTATATTGTGGAGGCCCCTCTCTTGTGGAGGCCCCGGGGCTGCAGCCCCGTTTGCCCCCCTCTTAATCCGGCTCTGCTTTCCACTGGCCACCACCGTCCTCCAACCTGAGCGAGTGAAATCTAATCAATGCAAGCCGTGAAAATCCAGCACACCGCTGCGACGAGACAAAACAATCGCCGAACGCTTATCGCTGCCTCTCTTGCACTGACCTTGAATCGATTAGAAACTATGTGACGACGCCATCGAATGCTCATCACCTCGCAATAAGCGTCCGGGGCAGGTCGTTCTTGGCAGGGCTTGTAGCGTAATAGGGAGGAACACGCATGTGCCCCTTTTCCATACTATTTTGATTTGCACGTAAAGATTAGCACCTAGAAAGCTCAGCAATAAACTGAAAATGTTCAATGTTTTTAATAATTTGAAATTGAAAACGTCAATTTTTTCATCACATTCAAAAACATACTCCTAGCGATCCTGATGGACGTATGCGTCGTTATAGTTCATCCATTATCAATTGCAGAAACATAAAAAACAAGTTTCCCAGTCTTGAGGCGGAATCCTTTGAGCAGCAGAAGGGGAAATAACTAATTTTATTTAGATATTTAAAAAATAAAAAAATATGCTATAAGATGCCAAAAGAGGATACTCATCATTTCATTTTATAAGGTCGAAAAAAGCCAACAAAACTAGAGACGCTACTGGCTTTTATTTACTCAGACCCAGGCCTGACGAAAGGGCGGGGAAGCCGGGACAAATTTCCGGGGCCCGGGCCACAAAGGGGGCCCGGAGATCGGACCGCTAAGTTGTGCAAAGTATAACCATGAAGTATGTCTTACAACGTAAAGGGCTAGTCCGACTTCCGACTCTGTATACACAACGCATAGGGTTGGTTAAAGTTATGCCGCGCAACTCCGTGACGCAGCCCAAGTAGCACAGAGTCATAAAATTAACACAATGACTTCTTATACCGTCTTAAAGACCACGTATTTGTATGTTTTAAAACCAAAAAGTTAATGTGCGATTTATAACCTTCAGGCGTTGCTATGACGTCGTGTAGTAGATATAACGAGAGTACAATAAAGAATTCTCGAGATGAAGTTGTACTGTGGTTTGTATGTAAATAAATTGTATGTGTCGTTAAGTAGAACTTAAGAGCAGTTGCTGTGAGGTTATTATGACAATGAACATATGTGGTTCCAATGAATAGATTTTTGAAACGTTGCTACGACTACATATTGTACTCATGTAATGTAGTTTTATCAACTGATGAACTTTGGTCGTAATGATTACATTATGTATCTATGGTTAGATTATTTTTGTTGGTTATGTTATTTTTGTTGGATAGGTATATTGTGTTATGTATGTAGAATATTCAGTTCCGTATGAATGATTTTAAAATGCCAAAACAAAAATCCCATCTGCCTTACAAGAGAACTGGAGCGCATAGAAAAATATAAAGAGGAAGGATGAGTGCCTACCCCAAAATTAACATCTGAAATAATTAATCAGTCTAGCGGGACACTGCAAAAAATGAAGTTCATCCAGTTCCTTCAATTGTTTTCACAACAAGGAGAGACATAAATAATATGTATGTGCACTTCGAGTGATAAATAAAAAATATTTAAATATAACTGTTCAACATCAACATAACCTCTATTGTAAGTGTCAGTTATTTTTAGCGTTTTCCATTAGGCGAAACTAGCGGAATGCTTATGCACTCAGTGTATATCTTTTTCTGTTTTGATAGCGTTACGACGTTAGTACAACAAAACTTGCTACTTGTGGTCACAGCGACTACATTACAACTTTTTTATGTAAGATATTGCGATGCCTTTGAGACACTCGTATGATAGTACATACCGGAGTAATTACAACTTTTCGACACTAGAAGGATGGCATCCATGTTTTTCGATTGATTGAAAACATCATTCTGGTAGCCATATTGGAACAAAAATATTTAAAATAAAAAATATGGGACCCTGGGTGTTATATCAATTTAAAAATAATTGAAGATGTGCTAATCAAGTATCTTTCGTAATATGGTCTACATATTTCAACGATTAATGAGAAAAATTGATAAAATATATTTTTTCTGAAATGAAAATAAATATTTATCTCTCTCCATTTTCGAGGAGCATGAATTTTAAGTGAGTAGAATTGGATTTTGATCGTAAAAATGGATTTGCTCGGTCACTAGAGTTTCAGAACAATTCTTAAAGACACATAAATGAAAATCATTTTTATCTCGATAACTATCACGGTCGCAGAGTATCATGAACATGTGAAGGAAGGCTGACTAATATATTATATAAAATCTTTTGATATGGTATACATATTGTAATATTATATTAGAAAGATTATGACCTTCATGCATAATGATATAATGACTACACTAAGACCACAGTACGACCCTTTTGCGACTGGCTTATATAAGTCTATATTGGCAAGTCATTACCACTACTTTATAACGTCGATGTGACGTCGCAAGAGTGTGCCTTTTTGTCGTATTGGCATACATAGCGACGTCTTAGCATATCACAAGACATAAGTCATGGACTTTTGCAAAAGGTCTAGTAGATGTCTGTACAACCGAATTATGACCTCTGTGTGCTACTTGGGAGCTCTATTAGTCTTTGTTTTACTTGTTTTTATTTTTAATACAATACATGTTTATTTTGATTTTCAAGCATTTTCATTTAATGATCAGATCATCAAGCCTTTATTTTTTTTTTAATCAAGAGTATTATGGGTAAGTAAAAGGTTTACCATGATTATTTTAAACGGTCAATATGTAAGCGGGCTCGAAACATAGATATCCCGGGGCCCGCACTAGCTCGCGTGCCCGAAACATATAGCTATCCCGGGGCCTGCACTAGCTCTCGGCGGCGCCCTGCTCAGACCTCCTGAAATTAGTGATTTTTTTGTCTCAACGTATAGACTATAGACACACCTACAAGCATTATCATTAGCTTGCGGTCACTCAAACCCACGTTGACTATCGACTCTTTTGATCTTCCTTTGATCTACCGTTCGCCGACGGAGAATGTTTACGAATAGTACACATTATTTTTCGTTCCGTTTCTTCGCATATATGCTCGCTAACCCGAGCATATGTGAGTGAGTTTTTTTTATTTGCTCCCTATAGAAACAGCTTCTGCAATTGGAAATGGTTAAACTATACTCCACACAGTTCAAAGTTTTACCGCTAGTTGCTTCGAACTGTCAGCTATAATTTCGACTGTCTTTGTTTATATGTTGTAAAGTAGAACCAGAAATCCAAGACGGTCGTAAATCAATATTAGCCGACGACCCTCATTATTACCTATTGTTCGAAATGTAGATAAGCAATAAAAGTGTGTGTCCCTTCAAAGATTCCTAGGTCCGTATTAAAATATCTCATGAAATAGTTTGGCATTTTAATAATAGTGGGCTCTCCATTATTTTTGGCTTTTGTTGACAGTATTGTATTTAAATTTATTTGATAATAAAAAATCTCCTAAGGTTGATTCAGAACCCTTGGTAAGGATATGTTTAAATGTGTGTAAATAATAAAATTTACTTACCTGGCCACCAGACTTTCAGTACTAATGGGCTATCAACGAGATTAAATTACCTACTAGATTTGGAAAACAAGACTGTTTTGAGAACTGACGCTTTCCAATTTCAGAAATAAAAGGGGGAAAGTTAAACAACATTTAGTCATTACCTACCTAATATTCCGTTGTGTCAGTTGTGTCTATTTTAAAGTGTCTATTCGATTTGTATGTCGTGAAAAATGTGGCGTCCATGGGCTCATTCTGAAGCTAGTACTTCAACTGGTGGTCGTAGTACCACTAGTCGACAAATGTTACACCCTCTAGAGAGACAAATTATATTAAATGTTTATACTTCCCTTCTGGAACGTGGAATGTCCAAGGATCAAGCTGTGCAAGAAAGAGCTTCTTTAACAAAAACACGGTATTCCACAGTAATAGTAAGTAACCCTATTTTAAAAAGAAAGAAACGAAGAGACTAGCGGTTCAAGGAAACTAGATGGCTGTGATGTAGATATAATTCGAAGAACAATATATGCCTTGTATAAAGAGCAAATTGTGCCTACATTAGATATTTTAATGCAACGGCTGAAAAAGAATGAAACTGGTATCCCGTGTTGAAAAGAGACTTTAAGGAAGTATCTTTTACAAAACGGATTTAAAAAACTCACTAGTAGCAGGACAATCATAATGTAATCTGTGCGCCTTAAGAAATGGAGATTTGAATATTTATTGGCAATAAACGAATTTAGAGAATATGGATGAAACTTGGTTCGATACACACGATATTGCAAACAAAAGTTGGGTAGACTCATCTGCCTTGTGCCAAACTAATGCGCCGTCTAATAAAGGAAAATGCATTACGATAATTCACGCAGGAACTGAAAATGGTTTTATACCAAATGCGTTGTCTTTATCGGCAAAGAATATTAAGGACTCTTTAGTCGATTATCATGATGATTCTACAGCCGAATTATTTGAAGACTGGTTCTAAAATAAACTCATACCAAATATTCCACCCAACAGTATTATCTTCATGGATAATGCTAGCTACCACAGTCGAAGATTAGATAAAGCACCATGTTCAAATGACACCAAAGCCATTATACAAGAATATATGTTAAATAATGATATGTACTATGAGAAAAAGTACACAAAAATACAGTTACTAGAAGTTATTCGATAAAAAGAAATATTTTTGCGATTCATTGGCTGAAAGCTTGGGACATACGGTGCTCAGACTTCCTCCTTATCACTGTATGTTTAACCCAATTGAACATATATGGCATCAGCTTAAGTCAGCAGTTCGAAGAAATAATACTTCTCCAACCTTAAGTTCAACTGTGGTAGCTCTTATTCAAACAGAAACTGCAAACATTCCTGATAGTAGCTGGGCCAAGTGTGTTTCCCATATTAAAAAGGTGGAAAAGTCATATACGGATATAGAAAAAAATTCCCAAAGAAAAGTTTATTATCAATTTGGGTGACGACAGTGAAAGTGAAACTGATCTTCGTGAGTAATTTTGTTTATAAATACCTTTTATCGAGAAACTGAACTTTTTATAAAGTATAAAGTTTGACATTTTACATTAATTAGGTATATCATATATTATCTTATAATATAATTATATGTATATTATTATCATATATTATATATAAATAAACAATTCTCAATTATATTCAAGCGATTTTTCTTAATAATTTAACCCAATATCATTATACCTACCTAAAAAACAAAATTTAATGGCTATGAATCCGCCGCCTGCTGATAACTCAAGTGGTTGGTGATTTACGACCTTTTTATATTTCTGGTTCTACCATACCCATATTTTTATCATGGTATTTTCAATTGGTACTGAAACGACGCATTAAAAGTTAGGTTAAATTTATGTTTGGGTTGTAAGAAATAGTATTGTCTATCAATATTCCTGAAACAACCACAATTGGCGCTAGTGGGGAAAGGTCAAATCGAGTAAATTGAAGGGCACCTTAAAATTTGAAAATTTTGAAAATAAAATGGATTTCAGAAATTATTTTCACAAAAGTAATTTCTAAGGACCGAACTGAGACAAAGAAAAATCAAAATAAAATCCCCATTAGGAGGGATCGAACAGCGAGAAGTAGGGAGCATAATTAGGTTATGTATCATTTAGATACGTGTTTGAATTGTGCTTCAGATTCGCCTCCTAACCACGGTCGAGGACTGTTGGCGTTCTTAGGTTAGGAGTCAAGTAAATGTGAAATGCGAATGTCCTGCCGTTTATAAACGTGCATTGCAAAAACTTAAGCATTTAAGTGTAGTTAAATAAATGTTGGTGAAGATAACAGGTTTCTTCTTCTCTACGCCGGTAACTAGGCCGGATGACAACGGATTTGTCGGAAGAAGGGGTCTTTAATTGTATAATCAGAGGATATTGTAAAAGTTATATTGCCGATTACCACATTTTATGTGGAAAATTCGGGCATTCGTGGTATCATTTCGAGTGAGATTTCCAGGGTGCCCTACGAAGGGGGGCAAGTGAGGTATAACGAGGCCTTCGGACATGGTCAACTTCCTGATGGGAAAATGCCGATATACTGGAAGAGAGAGAGAGAGAGTGAATTGTGCTTCTCAACTTCTAAGTTTTGTTATGATGGAAATGACTCCATATTATCCACTCTTCATTACATCTTCCATTTTGGAGCCGTTTATTGTGAGTTCCCGTTCTTTGGTATCCCATTTATTTCTTTCCGGGAGGAGAACCACATAAGGTCTCTCAAAGTTATATAGGGGGATCATGAGAACCACATAAGGTCTTTCAGAGTTATATAGGGGGATCATGATGTCGGATGAAAACGATAAAATCGGATGGGATTTTATCTCATTTTCGTTCTGGCGACAGCGTTCTCCCCTATTGGTCAGTGATCTCAACATATTTCTGTATACACTCACTCTTGCTTCCTTCTCTAGGAAATTTGCAACGTTGCGGATTCTTTCTTCCTGTCTTTAGTATTTCTTACTTCGCTTAGTCTTTTGTAGAACTGAGAAGCTTCCTCCCGACATAGGAGATGATTGTTTCCTCTGTAGTCACCAGCCAGAGCTTTGAATCTGTCAACATCGCATCCGTCATATTTTTTTCAAATCTCTTATAATTCTCCTATTCCACCAAACCAGCTATCTAGTTCTTTTCGAAGTCTTTCTCCTATATTTCATCAGAATATAATTTCACAAATTTGAATGACTTCATTACCCGTAATCAAACATCATAAATTTGACAACATTGCCGAATTTTTAAAAAGTTTAAAAATACGAGAGCTTTTTTTTTGTCGAAGTAAACTTGACATTTCAATGAGAATATCGTTGCTTGGCAATTTAACGAAAAAACTGCTTCTGACTTTTTTTTCTGGCAGTTTTTTTAGTTGAATGACCTAAAGGCAAGGAAACTCGAATTATAAATGTTAAGTTTACTTCGAAAAAAAAAACTTGAGTGTAATTCGTTACAATTTTTTTTTAATTACACTATTTAACAGATACAAGATCCAATTACAGAATAGGAATATACAGTGTGAACTATTCAACATGTTAGCTATATACAATAATATAAATCAGTGGACAAAAACAGAACAGTCCAGTTTTTTTATGGAGGCCACACTGCAACAAAAAATGTTTTGTAACTTTGAGGGCCCGTAACTTGGTAACGAAGGCTTTTAGGAACAAAAGTTATATGAAGTACTGGTGATATTTTGACCCCATCTATACATTCCCGAGAGGAAAAGAGGAAGTCCAGGGACACCCTGTATAAAAAGATTGAACTTTCCTTCGGATGGCGGTCCTATCAAAGTCATCGATTGATAGTGGCTTCCTTCCTGAATTTTGTTTTGGTGCACTAATGTCTCCACTTTTCCTCTCGTTTAAAAACCTGTAAATTGCTCTTTCACTCACTCCCGTCGTACTAGAACATGTACACACTATCTGGCGAACGGAAGTCGTGGGTTGTTGATTAACAAGTCCATCATGCACATTAAGCACTATCGTTTTTTCTCTTACAGAGTATGCAACAAATGTTCTGGGTTTAATTGTGTAAAGTTTGCACCCGATGCCATTTTCATAAACACTACTCAAATATCACAAACGTATTAAGAATAAGCAGTAGCTCCACAGCAAAACAGTATTCTATTGTATTTTGTAGAAACTAGCCGACGGGGGAAACCCAAAATTCCTTTATTTATTTGCTTTTAATACGAACTAATGATCCTATAATGGGGCGGGTACATCCACTTTGCATTCATTATCCTTCATAATAACAATTTCGAATTGTATTGATTTTACCGAAGAAATAAGCAAATTTTAATTATGAGGTAAGTACCCTCATTTTGTAATAATGTCCGATTCTTAGAAACGAATGTACAGTTAAAGTGTATCTCGAGAATTTCCATCTAAATATTTTATTTCGACCTGACTATTTACTATAGTAATTGTACTCAAATATTTACCTCAATTCCTTCATAATAACAAGTGGTGAGGGGAATAGGTATTAGTATTATTATATATTAATTTTGTAGGTATTCAACCATATTCTCATAACTTGCTCTTAAGTAAATCCGTGTTTACAGTATAAAAGTTCGTAATAAGTATCATTGAATTTCCGTCTTACATTTTGGTAAGAAATATAACGCCTATGGTTTATGTTTATTTTATACCTGAAACCACGAAGTCGTGCTGCCAGTGAAAAAAGGACAGAGTTCAGATTAGAAACTTCTACCGCTGTCATACTGACAAAAAAACCACGGCTTGTGGGATTTTTAGTCTATACAATAAGTTGTCAGTTGTAATATCACATGAGAGTGAGAATAAAGTAAAAATGAATTGACAGATTCTCGAAAACAAAATACCTCAAGAAATTCCTGCGGCAATTTTATAGGTAGAAAATGATCACTAACATAATGTTTTGATTGGCAAAAAACATACATACTTAAATGATTTGAATTGAAAGTTTCTATTGGTTTCTAGAAATGTCAAAAAATAATCACTCTAATAGTGTCATTTTTGAAAGATGATTAATTTTGTTCATGATACGCTGAATTACACTTTCCGATTTGTTTCCATGTTCATCAATATTTTCAATTTGTTTTATATCATATTGAATTATAGTAGACAATATAGGCGACAGTTAGCATGTTTCACAGAAAAAAAATATATTCCACACTTTAATACCCGACATTCCGAAGATAGACCAAAGCCTCGCAGAATTCATTTTGTATGAATATTCCCAATATTTCTAGATTTAATTCGACTGACTATTGAATGACGATATACCATGGTTTTTATTGTAGTTTGCTATGGCCTAGAATATTCCAAAACTCGCCACGGAACCTTTCTATACAAACAGAACCGTACTAAAAAAGAAGTGGAGAACCTTTTCGGATTTGCCTTTTCATCAATTAAGGCAATACCGCCACGAGACAGTTGAATTATTAAAATTTGGCATACGTATTGTTTAACATGTGAACAACACCTCTATAAAATTTTAACAAGTTTCACCATCCCGAACCCGAGATATATATATAATTGAAGTTGACTCAATTAACACGTAACATATGGACCATGCATAGGCAAACAGAACATTATTAATTCTACCGTTAGTACTAAAATTAAGAAGTTTATGAAAAACGAGGAGGAGCTAGAGCAGGATATCACAGATATTGTGAAAAAAAATCAAAGTGATGGACCATCTAGTTTGACAGATATAATCAAAACTACTCTCGTTATTCAAAATAGTCCAAGGGGAAGCGCACATTATTAATTCTACATTTAGTAGTAAAATTAAGAAGTTTATGAAAAACGAGGAGAGCTAGAGCAGGATATCACAGATATTGTGAAAAAAAATCGAAGTGATTGACCATCTAGTTTGACAGATATAATCAAAACTACTCTCGTTATTCAAAATAGTCCAAGGGGAAGAAAAGGGGGGGTGTAGAGAATTCGGATTGTGCCAGGGGACTTTTTAAAGAAGGACGGGGGACCATTTGAGGGTCTGAACGCGGAAAAAAAACCTCCTCCTAGTTGACCCCATCGATTTTAACGATACCCCTTCCCCTCAAAAAAAAAGTTCAAAAAGAGTACTACAAAAAAGTCCATTGAAGTTTTATCGAAAAACGATAATTTTTTCCCATGACGTATGATTTCTAGTAAGAGAGGGTTGAAATTTTTTTTCTGTGCTTTTCGGGCCCCCCCCTAAAAAATTTTTTTTTTCCAATTTCCAATCGAAAAGTCTTTTGAGATTTTTTTATTCCGTCGAAAATAATTTCCTTATTCAACTGTCTCGTGGCGGAACTACCTTAATACTGTTATCGAAGCTTAGATGAATGGCACCCGATGACGACGTTGCAATTTGGTAATAATTTTGTACTACTTGCCAAAAAACTACCGCATCGCTATCATCGAAAAAATAAATTTACATCATTCCGATGAAGCGTCAGCCAACTATGTTCCACGTCTGGTTCCTACTTGAAACTCCAACGTGAACGTGTGCCAGCGACTCCGTCTGCGATTACGACACAGTCGTCTGGAGATAAAAATGTGTTTTTTTTCTCATAAAAAATATTACGATTGCCTATTTTTAGATGGTATTCGGATGTGACCATTTTGGTTTGTCCTAGTTGAGTGTGTCGCGCTTGTTCGTATGCAAATTGGATTTGGAGTGAGGTTGAGCCTGATGATTTACGAGGGTAGTCCCAGAAGTAGACATGGAAAACACAAAAAATTTGGGAAAAAATATCTTTATTTCTACTACTCCAAAAGGAAAAACATTGGATTTTTTTACTTTTAATTCAATTAAAAAAATTAATCAATGGTACATGTGACTTGCCAATAGGAATCCAACACATCTGACATCTTTTATTGTCAGTTGAAATTTCACAAGAGAGTGAGAATAAAGTGGAAATAATTTGGCAGATTTTGGAAAACTTGTCAGGCAATAGACACGAGAGCCCGATGGGCTCAAGTGGCTATTGCCAAATGGCAACAAGTTTGAGAAACAATCTGAAGAATTATTTTCTACTTTATCGATAGATTATTTTTTAAAAAAATACGATTTACTACACCGTTTTTTATTCAATTTTCACTTTTCATGCGAATTGTAAAAGCAATAGTTTCCTAATAAACAAATAAAATACAACATTGTGCATGAACGGATCTTCTGTAAATGGATTCAAAAAAATCTAGTAGATGGCTGTCACGTTTTGTTTGAACAACTTGTGACTTCAATCGTAGTATTTAAAAATCGAAAAAATTGAGAAGGTGGCAGTACTTGGACGACGTGAATCCAAATCGTTGGATAGATAGAGCAGCACTTTAACCTTGGCCTCCCAGATGTCCAGACTTGAACCTTTTGAACTTTTGTATCTGGGGTCAAATAAAGTCATTGGTTTATACGACCCCCATTGAGTGTGTGAATGATTCGAGGAATCGCATCATTGCAGCCTGCGAGACAATCCAATGAATGATTCGAGGAATCGCATCATTGCAGCCTGCGAGACAATCCAAAACACCAAGAATATTTCAACGTTTGCTCCAGTCTATGAGACGAAGACGTAAAATTAAAAATAAAAATAATTAATTGAAAACCTTTTTGAAGACAAGCTTTTCAAATGCGCTAAAAAGTTAAAAATTATTGCTTTAGATGTGTGACATAGGTTATTCCGTGAGTTATAGATTCAACAGCTTGTCGCGCAAAATTTTCAGTTCGAATACAAAAGAGACAAGCTTTTGAATCTATAACTCACGAAATAACCTACGTCACACATCCAAAGTATTTATTTTTTACTTTTTAGCACATTTGAATAAAAGCATGTTTTTAAAAATGTTTAATAATCATTTCATTTTGGGCTTTTTAGTAAGTAGGTACGCCTTAATCTATGCATTTTTGTTAAAGCATCGTTATTATTATATTATTGTCGATTAAAGTATATTATTATTATTATTATTATTATTATTATGAGGCCTTCTTCCTGTAAGTTCTAAGTTATCTAATTTTTCCATGAGGAGACCACCTAAAGATTAACTTCCTAGAGCTGCCATCTTCAATTTATGATTTTTTTCATAAAAATCAATATTTTTCGACTAAATTCATAATCTCCGACCCCAAAAACACCGACATACCAATTTGGAATAGAAACTCTTCCACCATTTTCGAGCCGCCATCTTGAATTTATGAATTTTGACAATAAATTCATAATCTGCGACTTCAAAAACCCCCACATACCAATTATGAATTGAATCGGACCGTAATTACAAATCTCGTCCGCCATCCTAAATTTATGAATTTTGACAAAACATACATAATCTTCGACCTCCACATACCAATTTTGAATCGAATCGGACCATAAACGCAAATCTCGTCCGCCATCTTAAACTTGTGAATTTTGACAAAAAAAATCATAATCTCCGACCCCGAAAATCTCCACACCGATTTTGAATCGAATCGGACCAAGAACACAAATCTCGTCCGCCATCTTGGAGCCGCCATATTGAATTTGTGAATTATGACAAAAAATTATGACCCCGAAACCCCCACATATCAATTTTGAATCGAGTGTGGCCATAAACACAAATCTCGTCCGCCTTCATGGAGCCGCCATTTTGTTTTTTGGGTCAAATTAAGCTTGTAATATACGTGATCAGACAATGAAAACAAAATACCTCAAAGAATTCTCACAGCAATTTTATAGGTAGAAAATTCTCACTATAATAATGTTTTGTTTTTTTTTTTTTTTTATGTTCTGGTTCCCACGAAAAGGGATATCCTGTAATGTTCAGAGAACATCGGGGAACCAAGGGAAAGAAGGTAGGAGTTGGTGTTCTTCTTAAATTTCTGAAGGTTGTATGCCTCGGGGAACACCTCCCTAGGCAATGAGTTCCAAAGCCTCGCTGTTCGTTGGATGAACGAGTCTTTGGAAAGTGATGTTCTGCAGGTCTCCAAAGTGACCACGAAGGGGTGTGATGACTGAACTTGACGGGTTAATCTCGAAGAGACTGCCAAAGCAGGAACGATTGTTGATATTTCAGAAGAGCATCGCCCATAAAAATATCTATAAAATAGAGACAAATCGCCAACTTTTCTACGGTGTTCCAGACAAGTGAGCGAGTTTGTAAGCGAGGCATCACCGACGAGACGAATTGCCCTTTTGGACAGAATCCAATAGCCTCAGGATATGTTTAGGTGCCGCACTCCAAATATGGGAACAGTATTCCAGGACAGGTCGGATCTGTGCCTTATAGATCATAAGCAGCTGACTGGGGGTGAAATAGCTCTTGGCACGAAACAAAACCAAGTTTTTGGGATGCACTTTTGGCAATGGACCTCACGTGATTTTCCCAGGAAAGGTTATTGCTGATAGTAATACCAAGCATCGATATGGATGACTTCAGTGGTATGGTTACTCCTGACAAAGTTATGTTAGGCACAGTGAGATCGGCTTTTCTAGAGAAAAGACATGCTTGTGTTTTGTTTGCATTGAATTCTACCAAGTTATTAGATCCCCATTCGAGAATTGTTGCTAAGTCCATATTTATATTATTAACATTTCTTCCTCGTTCATTTCTGGTTTCTCGGGCTGATATAGGGGCCCTAGAAGAGAAAGCGGTATGGAGGGTACTATCATCGGCAAAGCTGTGTACTGGACATGAAGTTGCTTTCAACAGGTCGTTGATGTGAAGTAGAAATAGTGTTGGTGCGAGAATAGATCCTTGCGGAACACCAGCATTTATGAGTAGAGTGTCAGATGAAACTCCATCGACCACTACATGGAGAGACCTGTTTGAGAGAAAACTAGCAAGCAGAGAACACAGCTGAGGGGGCAAGCCATAAGACGGAAGCTTGGCGAGGAGTCCCTGGTGCCAAACTCGATCGAACGCCTTGGAGATATCTAATGCCACAGCTAAAGTTTCTCCATACTTTTCAATAGATAGCTGCCATATATGTGAGACGTAAGCGAGCAGGTCACCAGTTGATCTCTGATGGCGGAAGCCATATTGCCTATCGTTGACAATTCCTGAGTCTTCCAGATATTTCATGAGCTCGATGTTGATGGCTTTTTCCATGACCTTTGAAATAATAGATAGTCAGTGCGATATGGTCTGTTAGTTGCTAGGTAGGGCCTTTTTGCCTTTTGTAGGGTCTGGCTGTACTCTTGCAATTTTCCAATTGACGGAAATACCCCAAATTGTAAGAGTGGTTGAACAATTTGCAAAGAACAGGTGTTAGTTCGGGGCACATTTCTTGAGAACAATCGGCGGGATTCCGTCAGATCCACAGGCTTTGTTGGTGTTGAGACCCAGCAAAATCTTTCTGATAGTACGTTGGCGAAAGGTGATCTCGGGCATGTGACTGTCAATAGGTGTAATGTTCGGGGGTTGTTCTCCCGATGAATCCAGAGTGGAATTTCCAGCAAATAGGTGCGCAAAGATATTGGCTTTTTCCTGGGCAGTCGTTGCTAGTGTTCCATCTTCTTTGGTTAGAGGAGGAAATGAGCTGGAAGTGAAGTTTCTTCCCACAGCTTTGGCGAAAGACCAAAATGAACGGGATCCGTTAGGACATTCAACAAGTTTTGATCTTATTTTGGCATTGTGGGCGTCTTTTGAGCATTCTATTGTCTCTTTGCATATGCCTCTAGCCTCGACATATGCTGCTCTGGTCTCAGGGCCCGGATTTTTTAGCCATCGATGGTATGCTGCCTGTTTGGAAGCCACAGCTCTAGAGCAGTTTCTGTTAAACCAGGTCTTATCGGATGATGTTCTTCTTTCGGTATTCGGTATGTAAGTTTGCATCCCCAACATGATGATTTCAGAAATTTTCTCAGCACATCGTGTTGGATCTACTGAAGAGAAACAAACTCTCTTCCATGGAAACGCTGAGAAAAACATACGAAGATCTTCCCAGTCGGCCGAATTGTAATGCCACATGAGACGGGGTGGTATTGTGCAGCTCGATGGTAAATGGAAAGAGCATGTTGTGGAGATGAGGGTGTGATCAGAGTTTCCAAGTGGGGCACAAACTTCTATTCTATACGGGTCAGGATTGGTGGTGAGGAAAAGATCTAGTGTATTGGCAGACTGGTTGTTGACATCAGGGATGCGGGTTGGTAGCTCGACCAGTTGTTCTAGACCATGAGTGATGGCGAAGGCCTCGGCTTGATGACCTGCATCATCTGTTTTGTTAGAGAATTTGAGCCAGGCAGCGTTATGTACATTAAAGTCTCCCATGATTATGGTTTCAGCTGTTGGATGGTTCTCCTGAATGTAGTCCAGTTTGAGTGATAAGAACTCAAAGAGGTCGTTATATGAAGGTTCATTAGGTGATAGGTAAAGGCAGCAGAGGAACTTAGTCAGTTTGGTATCAGATAGCTTGAACCACATCACATCAAAGTCTTTCGGTTCCAAACTCTCTTCACGCTGGCATGAAAGGTTAGCCTTAGCGTAAAGGCAGACTCCACCTTTGAACCTGAATCGAGAATGGAGTTCGTAACCAGGACAAAGCATATGGACCTTGTTGGTGGACGAGTTTACTTGTGTTTCTGTTAGAGCCAGAATATCCGGTTTTTTCGTCTGTAGGTGATGGTGGACGTCATTGATGTTCTTGTTGAGTCCGCGGATGTTGCAAAAATTAATTTTTAATGTTGAGTCCCCTCGAGTACCTCTCGCCCGGAAATCCGAATGGAGAGGTATTTTGCTTCCGGAGTGTTTTACTCTAGGAGACTTCATCATTATTACTATTTGGATGTACCTGAAAATAAAGGAGGAATTGGGGAAAAGGAAAGAGGGAGACCGGAAAGTATCGACCGAACACTGAAACATGGAATGATCCATTTCACAGCACACAAAGTCGATATGGTGGTATTTCACCGGGCGATGAGACCATCTTCCACCTACGGTTATCCTTTTAGTCGCCTCATACGACAGGCAGGATTTACCATGGGGCTATTCTAAAGCCGACCCCATACAGCCAAAACGTACATGGATGATTTGAATTGAAAGTTTGTTTCTTTTGGTTTCTAGAAATGTCAAAAAATAATCATTAAAAAAGGGAAACATTCTCAATTGAATATCAAATAGAAATATTTTTTTGAGAATTGAAAATCCACGGTAAAAATGAAGTAATTTTTTCTGAATATCCAACAGAAAACAACTACTTCCTCGGCTAAAGCCACGTTGGACATTGAACTGATAAATATTTTGAAAGGATCCTAACCCAAAAGAAAATATCTGCAAGTAATAATTTTCGTTCAGATTGTTATTCGATTTTCTATTCCAGTCTGAATCTATATTTATACTGAATAGAGAACTGTTTCTCAATATGTTGCAAAATACGATAGTCTTTAATTGTGGACCAGCTAGAAAATAAAATTGATCTTAACACGTTGACGGACAGTAACGTCGATCGGCGTCATCTTTGGCTTGCTAAATTCAGCAAGAATGCCGTCCGGCGTCTAAAATTAAAAGTAACAGACATAACGTTTATAGGCGTTCTAAATTTAATTCAAAATGTTAAAGACGGATAGCTCCTGCCACATTCGGCAAAGACCGCATTAGAATACCGCCGGATTTATACAAATTTATTTACACTGAGGTGCTGCTCCCACTACAAAGGCAGAAGGGAAATTTGTACAGAACGCCGATAGACGTCCAGCGATCCATATGAATCTAATTAGTCATTGTTTTGGTGCCAAAGTATCGCGGGAAAGACGACGAGTTACTTGTTTTTTTTTTCTAAATTATTGGTGAATTGCGGTTTTTTTATTAGAACTCCTGGAGGCAAGTCTCAGGAAAAATATGTGGTTTCAAAGTGTAAAATGTGCACATAAAAAATATACTACGAGAAACCAGTTTTAGATGTGAAGGTTGTGAAGAAAAACCGCCTCTTTGCCCATTTTGTTTTGTGCAATGGCATGACTCAATGTATGAAGCAATATAAAAATTATTCAATATATATATATATATATATATATATATATATATATATTATTTTCGTTTGTTACATATAATACCTTCTTTAATTCTTGACTTGATTTCCTGTCTTTTTAGAATAAAGTCGTTTATATTCCTGTTTTTCTTTCAGATTATATTTCTTAATTCTTGACGACTATCGACGTCCTGGCGATATCTAGCGAATATTTTTCTTGAAAAGTGACTGGACGTTTATCGGCGTCAAGTCCAAAAAAAAATGGTTAATTATAAATTATTTTCTATACTTTAAGAGACATTTCAAGATAAAATTTGTTGGAAAATATTAGTGTCATTTTAGCACCAAGCAGGTATAGTCCATCCAATATCAATTGCAGAAGCTGTTTCTATAGGGAGCAAATGAAAACTCACTTCGCTAACACGACCGTATATGCGAAGAAACGGAACGAAAAATAATCTGTACTACTCGTAAACATTTTCCGTCGGCAAACGGTAGATCAAAAGAGCCGATAGTCAACGTGGACTCGAGTGAGGGCTGTCAGTTGTACAACCGATTCGTCTGGACCAATGAAGTCGGACATAATGCTGGCAAGTGTGTCTCTACGATGGGAGGTCATAAATCACGCGTTATATTTGTGTTTTAATAGCTCTGAAAGATTAAAAACCAGTAGCGTCTATGGTCTTGGTGTGTGCCGATCGAAATACGTTTCAGGATATAATATTAACCTACATCAAACAATGAAAGAAATTATTTTTCTTTCTTAATGTATTTGTATAAATAAGAGCTTGTCTTTAATTTTTTTTCATTTTTCATTATTTATGAAGTATTTTTAAAATCTCAAAATATCTAAATAAAATTAGTTATCTCCGCCACTGCTGCTCACACGATTTCGCCGCAAGACTTTTTTATGCTTCTGCAATTGATATTGGGAAAACTATAACCTTACTGTCATCAACGTGTTGAATGAAGTTTCATTAAAAATGAAAAAATGTCTTATTCCTCAAGACAGCTGACTACAAATACCTATACAATAGGTTTATGTTGGTCGCATATCCATAAAAAAAACAACTACTTCTCTGGATAATGCCTCGACGGACGTTGAATTACATCTGATGGATAAACGTGCAAAGTCCTACATGTTTGTTGCGAAATGCATAAATATTAACCACTTCACTCAAACTGACCACTTGTAGACTGGTTTCGGGGTATTTGCCCCTCATCAGTACAGGGTAGGTCAAACAGGTAATGTCTGCGATCCTGATTGAAACAATCAATATCAATCCAGTTCATAGTATTTAGCTGGGATTGAATTAGCAGAATGGAATACACCATTGGCTAACGCCATCTCAACTCAACTTCTGCAACCAAATAAAGATCTATTGCGCTTTTGTTTTTTTTTGTCCACTTGTGGTCGTATTATATTTTGTGACCTTATTAAATCGTTCCTGATCCAATCAACAACTAGGATATTTTTGAATACTCAATTTCTAACTTTTCGCGTTTTTTCTTTCCATGTTTTCCCATCTAAGTTCAACTGAGTATCAGGCTATCATATTCAACAACATAGCAAAATATTTAGTTGAATCTAGATGGAAAATTAAAATTGTTCGGGGGTAAATACATAAGAGATAATTTTTTTATCGATAAATACATGTTTAATTGTATGACAGATTTATTGTCATGGCAAACAATCGAGAATCAAGTTAGTGAAAAAATCACGAGAGCTTGCTCTAGCGATTTTTTCTACTTCCCTTGATTCGAGATTTTTTGCCAAATGACAATAAAATTTAAATACGATTTGAAATGTATTTAGGTATCTATAAAAAAACGTATCGAATGTATTTTAGGGAGATTAATACACAACTATATTATAACGACAATTTAGTTTGAAATAGAAAATTCAATTAAGAAGTAAGAATTTCAAATTAACAATAAACATTTCAAATTAATAGAAATCATATTAAAATTATTTAGAGTTTGACTGATCTTCAGTAACATACATATTATGAACATTGAAAGTGCAATAGTTGTATTTTATATTATGACCAGATTTTTTCTTTATATTATTTATATTTCCGGTAGTAGAATTTTCTTATATAATGTTTATATCTCTTGTAGTTTGGATCCCAGAAGGTTAAGGTCTCAGGTTGTTGATTAAATTAGCATGATGTTCCTCGTCTAACTGTAAATAGGGGCCTTGACTTAGCATTTGCATGTCCAGTCATTTTGGAGCGTTTTTAGGTTGACAGTTTTTCGAGTCAAATTGCTGAAGGAAACAGTTTCGAATTTGAACAACACAAATTTACCTGATATCAATACAAACATCGAGTGTAATTCGGCAGGACAATTTAATGAATAAGACATTTAGAAACATATCCATTGCAAACTTTATTTATGAAACATTAAAAATAAACACATTTTTATTTGAATGTACAATTATTAAAAACGCAGTTATTGAAATTCATACTCGGAACAGTGATGTCGCTGCGGGTGCCACAGCTAATCGTTTCTGTAGTAGATGTTGAAGTTTTTTCTTTTTCCAAACGAATTGATTGAATAATGCTCGAATGATACTCTTTGTCAACTTGTAAGAATGGTTTTATTGATGATGAATTGCTGTGTCCTGTTATTTTTATTAGATCTTGTTCTTTAATTCCGCTTTTACTTAATTCGTTAACTGCTGCCGCTCGATTTGAGTGATTTGTAATTTTGACACGTTTGACATCTATACCAATACGTTGTGCTGAGCATTTAGTCCATTTGGACATTTCATTAATTCCAATCGGCACATTCTTATACCAACCTTTAGAATTGTTCTTCTTCCAAAAGGGATTTGGTGTAAGAAATACTCTGTCCAATGTTATAAAAGTGTCTCGTTTTTCCATTAACTTTTTAAATAAACGTATTGGACAAATATCTCCCTCTAAAATATTAGGCGTAATCCATTTGCTGTCACATAATTTATTGTTACAACCTTGTCTCGTTTTCGAAAATAGAGGATTATACTCGATACGTCCAGTTTCTTTTCCATTATTTTCAATTTCAGATACGAAATAAGTGGTTTTGCAGTAAGCTGCTTCTCCTCCGCGCCAAGCTAATTCAAACGCCAAAATGTGATATAATTTCTTTTAAAGTCCTTCCGGTTCATTTTCGTCATATAATCTGGCCATTGCAAATACTTCAGATTTATTAAGAGCTGATGCACTAGATTTTCTCTTTTCGGGTTGTGTTTGTAGAATTTTACGTTTAACATTACGTGCAGCTCGTGATGAATTAAACTGAACGTCGGTGAAAGGGTTAAATACAATATTGAATTCGTTATAATATTTACTTCGTAGCATTTTAGCGGTGGTGTTCCAAATTATTTCAACTACCGCTTCTTTGTAGTCTTCTCCGTTGCCTTTTCGCATATTAAATGCCCAATCTTGCAATATTACATTCAATTTCTCGATGGAAGTATCTGGCTCAAATTTATATCTTTTTGCATCGCAAAACGTAGAAAATTGTCGCCAGATTGATGATTGCGTCGCAACTGTATTAGTAGGCACACAGGTATTAACAATTTGACTAATTTCGGCGTTCGTAGACTCACCGAATCGACTCATTGTTAGTGCTTAGAAATTCAATAAGTTGTTGACAAACATGTCAAACTATTTATTTTGGCAACCAACACCGCGATAATTGATAAACAAATGATAAGTGAAAAAACCACTAGTGCATTTGTCGCTGTAAAAGTTGCAGCTAACTTTTCCGCTGTCAAACACATGTCAAACTATTTATTTTGGCAACCAACACCGCGTAAATAAGAAATCTCATTAGGCGTGTATTAATCGTGTAAATCACTTCGTTCAGCTTGATACTCCAGTTTTTAGTCCATTTATAGACAGTTGATTCATTCAAGGTCTTACCAATAGCCAAAATAGCCGTATCGTCAACCTTTTGATGTTTTGCGTTTTCAAGGTGTCAGATGTAAACAATAGGTGAAGGACCGGTCCTAAAATGCTACCTTGTGATATTCCTGCTTTGATATCTCTTATGATGGAACATCTGTCCTCTTCTTTGAATCTAAATATTATGTCGGACTTTGGGTGTGTTTTGGCTCATTTTAGTTCTATTGCAACCAAGCTTTGTCAAGTGCCTGTGCTGTATCAAGAAATATTGAGCAGATTTTTTCTTCCAAGACTTTTTATTATTCTAAGAACTTGATCAATAGTGCAATTATTTCTGAAACCTATTTCAACAATAGTGTTCCTTGGTAAATGATGTTTGAGTATTTCATCTGTTATGAGATCATCTATTGGGTCTTTTTTGGGGTGAATAATTTCTTCCATTTCTCTAAATACTACTTTTGGGGTTTACTCTTGTAATTCCTTCACATTCTTCAAATATATTGGGCATTTCCTGCTCGTGATTTTCGGCTGGACAGTTATTTCAAGCGGGAACCTAAAAATATTTTGTTACAACTTGGGGCATCCATATTAGGAAAAAAAACAACTGAAAATTATATTGTGTCATAAAGTGTCACACTCAAAAATAACATCCTTTATTGAATAATCTCCAAATAAATCTAAAATACAAATAATTTAATAGAGAAAGTCATGTACCATTCAATATTGCGTTCAAATCAATATTGAAGCTCTCTATGTGATGTGTGGATATAGGATTTGGTTAAAATTAACAAAGAATGAATATATCGAAGACTCCCTACATTGAATGAATTCAGAGTTCGAATTATCTCACATTTCAACTATGTGGATTATTGATTATTTCGGCCAAAGACAGCGTTGATATCTTCAATGGTACACGTACTATTTGTATGGCTTCCTATGACTGTCATGACGGAGGTCAACTTTTGTCTAAAATTCGATAAAACGTTGAACGGGAATCTTCGACCTATATTCACTGCCAGAAACTGTACGTATACATTTCTAAATTTAATTCGGATTAGACTGGAAAGTGGCAAAGCCAAGAGAGAGAGAGGCATGGAGCTGACATGTTGAATATGATTTACGAAGTTGGGGTGATTAGATCACGTAGATGTAAAATTCAATTTCCGCGAAGAAAAGTTGAGGAAAGTTCTTGCGAAATTGAGTAGGGTAATTGATAATTTCGTATACAGAAACACCTTCCATAATTTAATTCATCATTCGAATTGATTCACTTCACATCCAGTTTCTGTGAAGAATGGATGAACTTTCGAAAGAGCTTACTGTTCAAAAGTGAGTTTCCGATTGATGTTTATTTCCTCTAAACACTAGATTCAAATAGATCTGAATGAATTTAATTAAAACATCTGAATAAATTGGTTGTTTTCCTCCCCTCCTCCTAAAATAAAATTAAAATTTTAAAATGTTTGTAGTCTAAATTGTATGCATTTGAAATGTCAAGTATAACAAAATTTAAAATACATATTGTGAAAAAACGAATTGGCAAAATTCCAAAAAAATTAGATGGTTGAAAAGAGAATTGAATTACCTTTTCAACGATGTGCCACTTGATCCCCTATGCTATTTGAAATTGTCAAGTTGATGTGTCCCCCCGCGCCATATATCAAGCAACCACGATGTTTTCTGTTTCAAAATAGTTTTTGTCCCGTTGTTCTATGTCGCACCGTTCAAAAGTTAACAGGGGTACTGTACAGGGTGAGTCAAAAGTACTTCGACAAACTTCACAATATTCTAATATGAATTGTCCAAATAAATATATGTCCGGAAACGCTTCGTTTCCAAGATACAGGGTGTTGAAGTTTTATTTTTAATTTCGTTTTTTTTTAAATGACTTTCGAAATACGGACCTTAATTAAACGAAAATTGGTATTGAGAGGTTTTTTGAGGTGTCGAATTCGAACCTGATGTTATTATTGCTCGTACCCGTAGGGGGCGCCACCTACAAGTCTTTTTCTTTTTTGAAGATACATGTCTTTTTGAGCGTACTTCTAGCACATTTTCTAGTAAAAAAATAAATTCCTCTATCATATCTGCGCAAAAAAGCTACCCTAGTTACAAGTCGCTATAAGCAACCGTTTTCTAGATATTTGGACTTGAACATTTCAAGTCGATTATTTCATAATCGATGCGTGTTGAAGTTATTACTATTATTTTGCATTTTTCACAAGAATGCTTAGGAAATGAATTTGACGTTTAAGTAAGTAGTTTTGGTAATTACATATTATGTGACAGTTAAACGTTTTGTTGTTTTGTTGAAGTTTCTGTAAGTTTTCAAACACTAATTTTGAAAAAATTAATTATTTAAACAATAATGCTTATTTAGCCGATATGCATTTCTTTTATGGCCTTGCGGATGGTAATGCGCGCGAAGCAAGACGTATTTACCAGGAGCGATTTCCTAATCGAGTATTGCCTTCAGCTCCAACATTTACCAGTCTCCACCGTCGTTTGGCAGAAACAGGTAGCTTTAAGAGGGCAGCTGATATTATTGGAAGACCACGAGCAGTCCGAACCCCAGAATTGGAAGAAGCTGTTTTGAACGCTCTCGAGGAGAATCCAGAAACAAGTACAATAATAATTGCTGAAGCTCTCAATTCTACTCAGTCCACAGTTTGGAGAATTATCCACGATCAACAATTTTATCCATACCATAGGGTACAAGCTCTTTTGCCATGAGACTTTCCCCATCGCATTACTATGTGTCAGTGGTTTTTGGGGAAATTGGCTGGAAATCCTCAATTTTTAAGATATGTACTCTTCACGGACGAGGCAAACTTCTCCCGAAATGCTATCACAAACTTTCATAACAACCATGTTTGGGCTCTGGAAAATCCGCACGCAGTTAGTGAAAGACATTATCAGTATCAATTTTCTGTAAATGTATAATTAATAAATACTTGATAGGTCCTTTCTTTCTTCCGTTCCAACTGAATGGCGCAACTTACAGATACTTTTTAGAAAATGATTTGCCGGTACTATTTCAGAATGTACCATTATAAATTCGTATCCGCATGTGGTTTATGCATAATGGGGCCGGCCCATTTTAGCGTTGTAGACAGGGAATTCCTTAACACTGTCTATCCAAATCGATCGGTAGGGGTGTAGAAGTACCTAACCAGGCGTGGGCACCAAGGTTCCCAGATCTAAACCCGCTAGATTTTTATTTTTGGGGACATTTGGAGTCACTAGTTTAAAAAACTCCAGTAGCGAACGAGGAAGATCTGAGAAACCGAATAGTAGACGCCTGTGACACAATAAGAAACACACCAATAATTTTTGAGCGGGTACGAGATTCAATGACTAGAAGACTGAATGCCTGTATTTTCGCTTAAGGTGGACACTGAACAATTTAATTGAATACAATTTAGTTTCCTTTATTTTATTTTATTCTACATATTCAAATTTTTTTGAAATAAAATGTTGATATTTCTTGCAAATTTTATTAAAACAAATACAGATTTTGCACCCTTGATACAAAAATAACTATTTCAAACGAGTAAAAATAAATAGAATAGGTGGAGCCCCCTACAAAAAAACAAAACTACTTACATAAAGGTCAAATTCATTTCCTAAGCATTCTTGTGAAAAATGCAAAATAATGGTAATAACTTCAACACGCATCGATTATCAAATAACCGACTTGAAATTTTCAAGTCCAATTATCAAGAAAACGGTTGCTTATAGCGACTTGTAACAAGGGTAGCTTTTTTTACGTAGGTATGATAGAGGAATTGATTTTTCTACTGAAAAATGTGCTAGAAGTACGCTCAAAAAAGTTATAAATCATCAATAAGAAAAATACGTGTAGGTGGCGCCCCCTACGAGTAAGAGCAATAAAAGGTTCGAATTGGTCACCTCGAAAAACCTCTCAATACCAATTTTCGTTTAATTAAGGTCCGTATTTCGGAAGTTATTTAAAAAAAACGAAAATAAAAATAAAACTTTAACACCCTGTATCTTGGAAACGAAGCGTTTCCGGCATATAGTTATTTGGACAATTCATATTAGAATATTGTGAGGAATTACCTCCTGAAGTTTGTCAAAGTACTTTTGAATCACCCTGTATAGAAGAAGCATTTGACAACATTGAGAACATTCAAGTGTATCTGCTACGCTGCGGTGCGGCATAGGATCGATCCAACCCTGATCAGGTGGATGAAGGCTATGCTATCACAGCGAGTGGTAACGACATAATTAAACCGGAGAACCGTTGCTGCCAAGGTATCGAGAGGGTGTCCACTAAAAGGAGTTCTGTCTCCCCTATTATGGTGCTTGATAGTCAACGAGCTTCTCACGTAGCTAAATGAGTCAGGACTGTATACACAAACTTATGCAGATGCCTTAGTCGTGCTGGCTCAAGATCAACCGGTAAACCTGCTAGGAGAAATCATTATGAAAGCTATTGACAGATAAGAACACTGGTGTTCCGCCAGAACGCAAAATAGGAACTACCTATTTTCAGGAAGATAGCTTCCGTTCAAAGGGTCGACCAAACACCAAGCTGACCTGGAACGAGCAGTTTGAAAATCGCACCGAGAAGGCTATCTGCTCCTATTGGGCATGCAGAAGAGCCCTCTGCAATCCGTGGGGCCTGACACCTAAAGTCCTACACTGGATATATACGGCGATTATCCTCCCGGCACTTTCGTACGGGTCCCTAATTTGGCGGACCGGCACCACCAAGAGCAAGTCCAGAAATGAACGCCTGTCTTGTCTGGGAATGCCAGAAGCTATGAGGATGACGACTACCAGAGCTCTAGAATCTACTAGGATTACCACCTCTGCACCTTGTCATTGAACATGAAGCCATGCGTACTGCCCGACTCAAAAGCGCAAGTCAATGTATCGGCATTGACGTAGATCATGGTCACTATGTTCTTGGAACAAGGCAAAGGAGGGCTGTCCAATCCTATGAATGGAAAGAGATATCATCCCGCCGGTACTGAATTTCAGAAAAGGACATAACATTGTCATTCCCACGAGGGAAGAATGGATAGATGCTGCGCCTGGCAGACCCCCATCATCTGGTATACAAATGGATCAAGATTTAGGGGAATGTCCGGCGCAAGAGTATACGAAGAAGGAATCAAGAGAGAAATCAGTTCCTCTAGACAAATATGCCTCAGTGTTCCAGATAATCCAGTAAATAGAGGGGGGTTATCTTACAAACGGTCCGGTAGTTAGTTCTACATTTTTTATATGTTGTCTAGGATGGTTATTAAGGGTTTAAAATGCAAAATGCACAATTTTCCCCCCTCCGCGCCCGCCACCATATTGAAAAAACCGAAAAAAATCGGAACTTTCTTCAGATTTTTGCTTATATCTTCGTTTCGGTGCATTTTAGCTACAAAAGATTTACATTCGATGTTGTAAAGAATTAAGTTTCCTATAATTTTGTTCCTAGGATAAAAAAATCGCATTTTTCGGAAATGTGTCAAACTTTTAACTATAGAACGCCGTAATTCAATTATGGCCCATTCTAGGAAAACAAGTATCAGAATAAAATTTGTAGGGCATTTAATCACCTACAAAATGCATGTAAATTGGTGGGTACCTTCGTCACAAGGTTTTTTTTTTTTTTTTTTAATGTCTTTGACATTTCGTCATTCGGCCAGTCACAAGTTGAGTATTTTTATGTATCATTTCATAGTGTTCTGGGTAGGCCTTGTTACTAACTCCATACGCCACCTAGGAGCAGCACTGTTAATTTGAACGCAACAGCGAATCGTCGAGGACCATCCTCGGCCCGGCTACGAAATTTAACATTTAATTCTCTCAAATTAAATAGAAAAATTTCTGCCCTGGCCGAGAATCGAACTCACGACCTTTCGATCATGAGTCGGACGCTAACCCACCGCGCCAATCCCCCCGTGTGTCACAAGGTTGTATGAAACAGAAGCTCGACCTTTGGAGGGATTTGCCGGGAAGACGTCAAGTACGTTCAACGTCACTATGGCACCGATGTGATGGTGATTTTTTATGGCGACACTACAGATCCTTTTCAGCAAGGGACCAAGACTGCTGAATGAGCAAGAAGGTACAAGGCAAACTCATCATCAAACGTAGTGTTTGACAGAACAACTGTCAACACCACACCTAAGGATAAGTTCCTGGCCAATGAGGGGCACAAGGACCGATTCGCGAAGCTGCTCTCCTGTGAAATGCAAGCGTCAAACATAGCCACAGACCAAGCTTCCGAAGATGCTGACAGGTTCATAGTTGCCACAACTAAATGCCCCTCCCCACGTACGACGCCATCATCATTGTGGGGGAATACATTGACCTACTCGTCCTGCTGACTGCCATAACACCTGCGGTGAACAATGTCCACCTCAAAAAACCAGCGAGAGGGAAACATCTAAACGCAATTTACTCCGGCTCCTCCTACAAGTACAACTCCACAGGCTGTATTTTGCTCCTGCACGCATTATCGGGCTGCGACACCACTTCAAACATTTTTTGGTTTGGAAAGGATAAATTCTACCAACTTTTTAGGGAAGACCCATCATTGCTGGAGCAGGCGGAGAGGTTCGAGGACCCTGCTACCAGTCCCCAAGAAATTTCAGCAGCAGGGGAGAAAATCTTGGTATTCCTGTATGGTGGCAGTAGAGAATAGTCGTTGAGCTTCCTTCACTATGACAAATTGAAGACAAGTACCACCAAGCTCAATCTGGCTGAACTACCTCCGACAACTGACGCAGCACATTTCCACTTCCTGAGGACATGCCACCAGGTCATGGAGTGGATGGGGATTGTCAAAGACTCTATTGAGTGGGACTGGTGTAGAAAAGTTGGAATACCGGAGCCCATCCGGATGAGTAGACACGCTGCTCCCCCAAACCTGCTCAAGGCCAGCTCATGCAGATGCAAAACTGGCTGTATGGGGGCGTGTGGCTGTAGAAAGGCGGGCTCTTTGCAAATGCAATAACAGGAATGAAGACATCGTCGACGTCGAAGACGACGTCGATCTAGTAACACTATTTGACGAAAATGAAGACCTCGACTTTATTAACTCCCTACGAAACGAGCGAAGCGCATGTAAATTTGTTTTCTTTTCAGTTCTTAGTTCAATCACTACCGATTTGTGTATGATTTTTACTGCCTTTTGTTTTTACTCTGTTTGAATAAATGAATCTTTAAAAAATGTATCTGCTGTGTTGGAGGGTTATTTGAAATTGAACATCCCCCCTCACCAGTAGGTACCCAAGTGAAATGGTACCTGCCTCATGAGCATTGCGCTGTAACATGTAAGTAGGTTTGGTATAAACTCCAAATTCAACCCAAAACTGAAAAATAATTACTGAACTTTTTAGATACAATGTGGAGTTACAATAGCCACAAAAAAGCCATATGCGGTTGTTTTATCTTTTATGTTTGCCCCCCACTCCGTAGGGTTGGTCAAAAAATATGTACACGCATTTTGTAGGTAATTAAATTCCCTACAAATTTCAATCAGATACTTGTTTTCCTAGAAGGGGCCATAACTGAATTACAGCGTTCTAAAGTTAGAAGTTCGACAACTTTCCGGAAAATGCGTTTATTTTTTTATTTTTTTAAACAGTACATATCTCCGTGAATATCAGTCCTAGAAACAAAATTTGAATCGTAAATTATAGGAAATTTTATTGGTACTTTTTTGTAGCTAAAATGCACCGAAACGAAGATATAAGCGAAAATCTGAAGAAAGTTCCGATTTTTTTTCGGTTTTTTCAATATGACGGCGGGCGCAGAGAGGGGATAATAGTGCATTTTGCATTTTAAACACTCAATAACCATCCTAGACATTATACCAAAAATTTAGAACTACCGGACCGTTTGTAAGGTATCCCCCCTCCCTTTGTCTCTATTCACTGGGTTAAGACCGAAGTATATGATATACTCACCTGCGCGTAGGAAAACATCGACAGCGACAATGGCGTTAGAATCAAATAGGATCGCATCCAAATTGGTGTCCGAGTGTAGAAACACCATAGATAGTTTGTCAAAAACAAGGAAAGTCAGCCTCATATGGGTCCCAGGACACTCAGGTGTTTTTGGGAACGAAAAGGCAGTTGATGAAGACGTCCTGAACCTATAAATGAAGGTACTTAAGTACAATAAGTAACCGTGTTAGTAGTCTATCGTGGTCCGTCAGATTAGTTGAAACCATAGACGGCACTCTACAAAAAATAGGTGGTCGTATTTTTCATTTTTCATTACTTACTAGGATTCATAATATATTAGGCTTGGTTTCATAATACAGTTCAAAAAATTTTATTTCAAAGTTCAGATAAGTTTCTTAAATATGAAGAAATGTGTATAGAACGAACTGGCAATACCTATGGGCTAATTGGTTGCATATCGACTTACTATATATCTCCCAAACGATCAGCTCTGTAATTCTTCTACTTCTAATTTCAATTTATCAAGATTGCTCCATGAGAAAATAACTTTTTCCTAGCTTATAAAAATATTGGATGCATGTGATAGATAAACGTGTCTTTTGCGAGACCCAACTCGCAATTGACCGCTTTTTCCTTGTTCAAAGGAAAACTCGGTCACTTCATGAAATGCGCAAATAATATCCTGATAGACGGAAAATTTTATGGATACTTACTTACTGCTACGTGTTTGTTTATACCTCGGACGATTAACCATATATAATGGCTTGCGAAAATAAATATGATGATCTAATTGAACCTTGAACGAATTGCCCATTAGAAACGCGAAGGAAAAAGAGGAGATTTCGACAAACAAAAAAATGCGAGTTCATATGACATGCTTGCTTGCTTGTTTTTTATTTTGATTTCTCTCGGCGCATTCAGGACATCCCTCCTTGCGGAAAATCCGTTCCCATCCGGCCTCTAACCGGCGTAGACAAGGAGGGTGTTTTCGTGGGGATGCAGCGTGTCTTGCTCTAAGCAATACTGCATCCCAAATCTTTGAAACGGCACGTCTAGGACCACGGGACATTTACAACATAGAATCATTCACATAGTGTTCTGGGTAGGCCTTGTTACTAACTCCATACGCCACCTAGGAGCAGCACTGTTAATTTGAACGCAACAGCGAATCGTCGAGGCACATCCTCAGCCGGCTACAGGATTTACAATTTAAATAAAAAATATCTGCCCTGGCTGAGAATCGAACCCGGGACCTCCCAGTCTCGAGTCGGACGCTTTACGACTCGCCATCCCCCCAACGTGGTCGACTTCTGTCTCCCATTATGGCCGGAAGTCGAATCGAGTTTATATGACAGCTTTCCGAGGTTGAGCTCATAGCGTACTGTTTTCTGATCACAGGAAATGATAAGTTCCATCAGCATCCAATCGGAAAACAATACATAATAAATACAAAGGAGTCAGCTGTCATGTGTCCTTTTAAATTATGGACTTCCAGATTTTGTGGTTATGTATTTGTGTCGTAGGAGAAGGTCAACAGTGAAGTATGAAAGACAGGAAAAATTCTATCTACACCATTCACAAAATAAGAAAGGAGGAAATTGAAAGAAACTGCCCGCATTTTTTTAGCGAAGAACTGATTTCCAATAAACTGCGTCGAAATGGACCGTACATGGTTACTTCTTTTCAGAGAAGTAAGAAAAGAAAGAATGACGATAAAGAATTTTGGTAAATTTCATTCGACATCCTCCAGATGAAGATCTCGAATAAACTCTGCATTTAGAATTAGAAGAATTTGAACACGTTTGGAGTAGAGTAGTATCACACAATTAATTTTCAGCTTATTTTGTCTAGATCTTGTATAGATTTTTATTGATATAAAAAAAATCCATTTAGGATTGTGAAAAATAAAAAAAAATCGTGTGCGGTCGTCAGGAACGAAGTTCCTTACGCTTTTTCTTCAACTACTAGTTTTCTATTCCAACACATTTAATTGTCATTATACCATGCAATACTATACCTATATATCCTTTTTTCAAACTCCTCCGCCACAGTAATAGTATATTGTTTTACGAGTGACGAAAGTAAAAATTTTTTAAGCGAGGGAACAGTTTACCAGCCGAGGCTGGTAATGTTCACGAGCTTCAAAAAATGTTTTCGACGAGTGAAACACTATACTTTTTCTACAACCCTGTTTATATCATAATAATATGCTAAAAAAGAACGATGAACAAATATTTTATTTTAAATTAAAAATAACAGAATTTCTTTAAACATTACTTATGATTTAAATACTGGTTAATTGTTACATTCGAGCAATTATTCTAAATTATAGGAGTATTACAATCAAGATTTTTATGTATCGAGGTAGACGATGCCACCTGTTATTTGCTAACTGATGTCACTCCAGATGAAGATGCGCCCTAATCGGATAGCGTTGTATTTTGTATGGATTGTAAAATTTTTTTTTGTATTTGATTTTTGCTGCTAACTGATTGATCAACATATCCCTCCGCAACGTTACTAGATTTCCAGCCTCCATGCTTTTTTAATTGAACTGAATCACCTCCTGCATCCACTAATAGCGTTGCGGAAGTTCTACGCAAACAATGCCCAGTATATTTTTGGGGATCAGGCAAAGTTAAATATTGAGCTATTTGCATAGGAAATTTACTGAATTTATTTATTCCCACAGCCTGTCTAGTACAAATTCCGTTCTGGTAGTTAATAAAGAATCTTGAATGTATTTTGTCCATATCTAGTGAAAGGAACGCGGTACTTTTGTTTTTGTATTACGTATTGTAATTAAGAGTATACTGCTGGTATCTTTTACATCATTTACTGTCAAATCTTTTAATTCATGGCAACGGCAAGCCCCCGAAATTCCAAAAACTAAGGCCACCTACTAATGTTAATATTAATATCCTTAAGAATTTGTCGCAATAATAAAGTAATTAACTTACCTTAGTCATTAAGTATTTGGAGTCGGGTGCATTCTTTAAGAAACTGTGTATCTCATCGGAACAAAAAATTTTAGGCTTTTGACTTTCAGAACCATCAGATTTTCGTTTAAAAAAAGAACGTAACTTGGGATATTTACTGATATCGATATTATTTTCATTCGATAAAGTGGTTCTCAACATCGATAGTGTCGATGACTTAAATTTTTTTGATAACCATCCAAAATACGCAAGCAGCACAGCTTCCGAAAATGAATTAACGTGATTATCAACTCTCCAATCCATGAATTTTGGATATATTTCTTCATATTTCTTTTTAGATTTTACTGCTAATAAATCCAAAGAGGTTTCCTCAGCTTGATTTGCTATTTCTGGTGGTGTATTTGGGAAATCACTTTCGGAATCAGAAATCATGACTTTTCTCGCCATCAGCTAGAATTTCCAAGAATGGTAATAGTATTGATTTGGATTTATTTTCTCTGGAGTTTGGAATCCTTCAAAAGCCCTGTAAAAAAGATCAAATTTGGTTGAACTGTCACATATATCAAACAACATAAATAAGGCTTCCTTTTTCCATCTATTTTTCACTCCTCTGTATTGTATAGTATCTGCATTTTATTTATATTTATATCTGTATTGTATTTATAGGTATGTATTGTATAGTTTCGTATTCTTGGTCATAAGTTAAATTTAGTAAATTCTATTCCAACTGTAAACTTTAAATGTAATGGTTTAACCGCAAATAAATAAATAAATAAATAACTTGAAAAACTTACAATGCTTTCAGTGCAAACTGACAAGTCTAAACAATTAACGAGTAGGAACGTCAAACTAATGAAACCAGGAACTAGATATAAATTGTTTTTAAATCTCACGGTATTTTTACGATTCTATTTTGCTTTTTAATTAAACACAAGTAAAAAAAATGCATTCTAATTATAGAAATGATTAATGTCTTTGTTTATTAATAATTTAAAGTCATCAAAACATTATATACGAGGGCGGGAAATGATTGAAAATATAAATTTAACTTTCGTCACTAGGAACGAAAGTTAACGTTACGAGAATTTCTCTCACTTGCGACGGATATCACGTTTTCGCTGAAGGTATTTCTATTACAAAATGACGTATTTTCGTAAAGGGTTGTAGAAAAATGGTATTTTATTCCTGATAATGCTATTCGTTATATCAAATTGACGTGCATACGAAAAAAATAAGAAATTATGTCCAAATAAATAATAGTTTAAAAAAACTAAAAAAACACGCTTTTATAGAAAACCAGACTAAAAAAATTAAAAATAAGAAAAAAATTTATTTTATTAAAAAAAAGCGTGGGGTGCATGGTATTGCCTCGGCCAACAATTATCTGTGATCTGCGACATTTCTTACTTTACTGCCCTAGGTGTGTAATGTACTATATAATTATTGATACCATGCACCCCACGCTTTTTATTAAATTTTTTTTTCTTATTTTCAATTTTTTTAGTCTGGTTTTCTATAAAAGCGTGTTTTTTTGTTTTTTAAACTATTATTTATTTTCCTTTCAGTTTGGTTTTCTATTAGCGCCTGTTTTTAGTTTTTCAAACTATTATTATTATTATAATTTTTTTTTAACTATTATTCTCCAATATTGAATAGAATCGGACCATAATCACAAAACTCGCGGCCATTTTGGAGCCGCCATCTTGAATCCTCCAATTTTGACAAAATAATCATAATCTCCGACCCCAAAAACCCCCACATACCAATTTTGAATAGAAATCAGACCATAATCACAAAACTCGTCCGGCATTTTGGAGCCGCCATCTTGAATTTTTTAATTTTACAAAAGAATCATGATATTCGACCCCAAAAACCCCCACATACCAATTTTGAATAGAATCAGACCATAATCACAAAACTCGGCCGCCATTTTAAAGCCGCCATCTTGAATTTTTCAATTTTTAAAAAGAATCATAATATTCGACCCCAAAAACCCCCACATACCAATTTTGAATAGAATCAGACCATAATCACAAAACTCGGCCGCCATTTTGAAGCCGCCATCTTGAATTTTTCAATTTTGACAAAGAATCATAATCTCGACCACGAAAACCCTCAGATACCAATTTTGAAGCGAATCGGACCATAATCACAAAACTCGTACGCCATATTGGAGCCGCCATTTTGTTTTTTTTTTCCACACAAAAATTTCTTAATGCATTGTCACCGGACTTATGTACACCTGCCAAATGTCAAATCATTCGGACGTCTGGAAGTGGGTCAAAATCGCGCCCAAAGGAGTCGGTTACAAACAAACAAACATACAAGTGAAGCTAATATAAAGCGTGTAAAAAGGATATAATCATCTAAACACACATTATATAGAAATATAAAAAAAACTTAAATAAATTCCACGTATTACCACTCAACGATATTATCCGACTTGTATTCGCATACCGTTCATGTATCATCGTATGATTAGTGTGAAGTTAGCCACACTTTTTCTATCCACACTTTATGACGTGTGGTATGTTAAATTTGGGATAGAGATGATTTCAAAGGCAGTGTTGCCAAATTTCTGATGTTTTTTGATAAATGTGGAAACTTGCTCTGAACTAACTGCCGATTCAATATTTGTTCTATTTTGAATGAATTGCACACTGATGGTCCAAAATAACTATGATATAATCGAATGAACGATTACCCATTGAGATTTTTATTCAGGAGCGATTGAAAACACTGAAATCGGGTCCTTCGTATATCGAAGAGTGAAAGAAATTGTAATTTGAAGAGAAGTGAAGAATCCGTGTGCAACGAATACAAAAACTAAGTTGAATGATGACAAATGACTTTTTAGATTAATTTGTTCTGCCATCAGAATAACAAATTGAAAAAATTGTCCGTAAACTTGGACAAAGAATGCGTATAACATAAACGGTAAGCAGTCAAACTGGCAGAAAAAAATTCATAATCACCCATAAACCAGAGGAAGAGTCCTTGTGCCACGAAAACAAAAATGAGGTTGGAAAGAGGGTTGAAAACGAAGGATATGAGGCTATTCAAATCAATTTGTTTGGCCGTCAAAATGACAGAAAAAAAATTAAATCTTTAAAATTATTCGTAAACAGGGAGAAGGAGTACGTGTGCCGCGAAAACAAAAATAAGGTTACAAAGAGGGTTGGAAACAAAGGATATGAGACTATTCAAATCAATTTGTTTGGCCGTCAAAATGACAGAAAAAAATAAAATCTTTAAAAATTATTCGTAAACAGGGAGAAGGAGTACGTGTGCCGCAAAAACAAAAATAAGGTTGGAAAGAGGGTTGGAAACAAAGGATATGAGACTATTCAAATCAATTTGTTTGGCCGTCAAAATGACAGAAAAAAAATAAAATCTTTAAAATTATTCGTAAACAGGGAGAAGGAGTACGTGTGCCGCGAAAAACAAAAATAAGGTTGGAAAGAGGGTTGAAAACTAAGGATATGAGGCTATTCAAATCAATTTGTTTGGCCGTCAAAATGACAGAAAAATTAAATCTTTAAAATTATTCGTAAACAGGGAGAAAAGTACGTGTGCCGCGAAACCAAAATGAGGTTGGAAAGAGGGTTGAAAACAAAGGATATGGGACTATTCAAATCAATTTGTTTGGCCGTCAAAATGACAGAAAAAAAATTAAATCTTTAAAATTATTCGTAAACAGGGAGAAAGAGTACGTGTGCCGCGAAAACAAAAATGAGGTTGGAAAGAGGGTTGAAAACAAAGGATATGAGGCTATTCAAATCAATTTGTTTGGCCGTCAAAATGACAGAAAAAAAATTAAATCTTTATAATTATTCGTAATTTTGAAGAATTTATTTTTTTCTGTGATTTTGTCGGCCAAACAAATTGATTTGAATAGATCCAAATCCTTTGTTTTCAACCCTCTTTCCAACCTCATTTTTGTTTTCGTGGCACACGTATTCTTTCTCCCTGTTTACGAATAATTTTAATGATTCAATTTTTTTTCTGTCATTTTGACGGCCAAACAAATTATTTGAATAGCCCTAATCTTTGTTTTCAACCCTCTTTCCAACCTCATTTTTGTTTTCGTGGCACACGTATTCTTTCTCCCTGTTTACGAATAATTTTAATGATTAATTTTTTTTCTGTCATTTTGACGGCCAAACAAATTGATTTGAATAGCCTCATATCCTTCGTTTTCAACCCTCTTTCCAACCCATTTTGTTTTCGCGGCACACGTACTTTCTCCCTGTTCAGATTAATTTTAAAGATTTTATTTTTTCTGTCATTTTGACGGCCAAACAAATTGATTTGATAGTCTCATATCCTTTGTTTCCAACCTCTTTCCAACCTTATTTTTGTTTCGCGGCACACGTACTCCTTCTCCCTGTTTACGAATAATTTTAAAGATTAAATTTTTTTTCTGTCATTTTGACGGCCAAACAAATTGATTCGAATAGCCCCATATCCTTTGTTTTCAACTCTCTTTCCAACCTCATTCTTGTTTTCGTGGCACAAGGACTCTTCCTCTGGTTTATGGGTGATTATGAATTTTTTTCTGCCAGTTTGACTGCTTACCGTTTATGTTATACGCATTCTTTGTCCAAGTTTACGGACAATTTTTTCAATTTGTTATTCTGATGGCAGAACAAATTAATCTAAAAAGTCATTTGTCATCATTCAACTTAGTTTTTGTATTCGTTGCACACGGATTCTTCACTTCTCTTCAAATTACAATTTCTTTCACTCTTCGATATACGAAGGACCCGATTTCAGTGTTTTCAATCGCTCCTGAATAAAAATCTCAATGGGTAATCGTTCATTCGATTATATCATAGTTATTTCGGACCATCAGTGTGCAATTCCTTCAAAATAGAACAAATATTGAATCGGCAGTTAGTTCAGAGCAAGTTTCCACATTTATCAAAAAACATTTTTTTGGCAACACTGCCTTTGAAATCATCTCTATCCCAAATTTAACATACCACACGTCATAAAGTGTGGATAGAAAAAGTGTGGCTAACTTCACACTAATCATCGTATGAGCAAGGGATAGACGCTTGTCTCACAGACTCGTATATAATAGAGAGAGGGGGAAAGTCGGGGCACAACGCTTTTTTCTTACGTGACGATTTCTAGCAGTCAACACCTAGCGCAAGCCGCGTAAAGGAACTTCGTTCCAAAAAGAACAAAAAACGAATACATAATTAATTTTTATCAAGCATACTAGTCGGAATCTTTCTTGATGCCATTTTTTCCTTTATATCTCCAATATTCCGGTAAAGCATATTCGCAGAGACGGCAACGTTGAAATGCAATTTGAACTGGCTACTGTTAGGAAAAATTTTGAAGGCGTTCGAGCAGACGAGAGAAATTGAGTTAAATTGCGATTTGTTACGCGGGACCTTTTTGAACATGAGACAATGAGGCAATTCGATTCACGACAAATGAAAGAAGATTAGCGGGGCGACTCGGAATGATGAACACTTCGAAGCGATGATTTGATATACTGAAGCAGTGGCGGACGAGTAAAATTTTCTAGAATAATAGGGAATTTGTGTAGAATTACGTCCTTCAAACTAACTGGAGATTTGGAATAGCGGAAACAAGCACAATTAAAGTGATCTGAATATCAGAAAATTGTCGACGTTTCGACGATTATTTGACGTCTTCTTCAGGGCTCCAAAGTCTGCACAGCATCAGTCCCATACGTATTTTTAGTGAAGCGGAGAAATCCCGGATTTTCGAACATTTTTTCTGGTCGTCATATGGTATTAGAGGAGCTCCATATGAGTGGTTCAGATCCCTATGAACGAATTGAACAAATATCTCACTACAAGGAGAATAGTGGAACTGTACCGTTTTCACCTATCTTTTTTATTCATTTATAAATTTGAGGTCACCCAACAGGCAGGTGCCCAATAATAGAGCGGCACAATATTACATGTTAAGTAGCAGATAAGCAGCATTATAATGACTGATACTGATACTGCAACTTCGACTCGGTGGTTATCACGTAATCACCACTAAATCTACCACTATACAGTAAGAATAACTAAAATGTTATATTTGTATGGTTATAGTCACGTAATTCCCATCTATGGTAGCCACTCCACAGTTCTATAACTTATTAGTGTCATTTGAGGTGTCTGAAACATTAGAGCCACTGAGCAAATCATTTTAAAGGTTTTTAAACTTGAAAGTGGAAAATAACCGTTGCGGTAACCATCCTATACCACTTGACACAGTCACTTTCAAGAGAGTATGATAGTTTCGGTGACGTTTTGGTAACTTCCATAAAACCTTGTGGCAGGCAGTTGATTGTGATATGTGGTGATGGTTGCCACGTTCTTGCTATCTCCATAATTGATAGCCACAGTATGCATTTAATAAAAGTCACTATAAATTACAATAACCTCCAAAATTCACCATTCCGCGCGATGACGAAAGCTAACCTAAATTTTCTCAAATTCTTTTATTGTGGCATACAAAAAGTAGTTTAACCTGTTACGTGAAACATTAATGATATTTATTCAATATGAAATGGGTTATGCGTTTTCAATAGACAATTTCCTTGATTTTGAGTGACCGTGGATTGGTCCGTGCGATGACGAAAACTAACCTAACTTTTCTCAAATTATTTTATTGTGGCTTACAAAAAGTTCGTTTTACCTGTTACGTGAATGATATTCATTCAAAATAAAATGGGTTATGCGTTTTCAATAGACAATTTTTCTTGATTCTGTATAAAAAGGTTAATTTAAATAGATCGGATCTGACTTGTGCTCCCGCTTAATATTTGTACCTTAATTGTTGATTCTGTCTGCATAAATGCCATCATTTTCATTACTTGTTAATTGATAATTGTTACTTGATAATTGTTGATTGGAGCTGCATAAATCCACTATACTTGCTACATGTCCTTTTTTAACAATTAATGAACATGTACCCACAATTTCGAGGTTATAACTTTGAAGTGGCAGGTTATAATAGCCCGACGTATTCGCCCCTTTCAAGGATATAAGATCTAAAGTCATTTTTAGGTTATAACTTTGAAGCGGTGAGTCATGGGCCTGCGACGTGGGTGCCACTTTCCAGTGGTGGAAAGGTTAATAATTTAGTTCCACTGGGCACTTTATGATGGCAGGAGCTTTAGAGTGGTATATTTACACTTTCTGACACTTTGAAGTTATATTCTCCAAAAGCCGCCATATTTACAGGAATATGCTGAGTCGCATTATTAGAGAAATGATCGAAATATTCAATAAAGATTTATTTGTCGTCAGCACTGCATCAAACGTAGTCATTTCTTACGTAAGTATTTGTTTCAACTAACCAAGATTGACAAAACAATGTTTGAGGGATTTAAGTACATAATTTCAGAGGCGAGTTATTTCCAAAATTATAATGTTTTCCTTAAATAAAGAGTATTCAGGTGGCGCGTGCTCACAATCGAGCTACAACACCCATATTTCACATAAAACTTTCAATTGTTTTAATTTTATCCCGATCAGAAGTATCCAAATTTAATATACTCACTTACGCGTGTGTATGTTTATATGTTGTATATTTTTATAGTTGAGCGAGTATTAGAAATGAATTAGGCAAAATGGAAGAATGAGGAACATTTATCATAAAAATATGTTGCTGAACAGAGATCGAGCTAGATATTATTTACACAAACGCAGTCACTACATATCCACGTTTTTGCCAGGTGACCACAACGTGGTTGGAATGTGGCTATCTGAAATACAGGAACGTAGATCGGAACGTAGCAGCCACCAAAAAAGTGTTCCCCATTTTGGTAGCCGCCGCGTGTATATTACGTGGCAGTAGTTGTGTCAAACACCTCAAAGTTGTCCAGAATTGTGGCTGCTACGTTCCGTCCACTAAAAATGCTACTTGGGAGTGCTGAGTATGTTTTTTTTAACAAAAAAATTACAATAGCTTATAGTTGAATGTGCTTAATAACTAACAGTGAATGGTTTGATGGTATGGTTATGAAAATATATTCTCGTAATTGTACAAAATTTGTTTGACACCATATTTGAATCTAGTAAATGAGAGACTAAATATGTCTAGATCATTGTTTGATTTATTTGAAACATTGAAAGTTTTGATACTTCTTATTAATGGGGAGTTGAATAGGAAATTTGTTGAGCAGTGGGGAACTTTTAGGAGTTGCCTATTCCTTATATTATGCTGCGAGCTGTTGAGGTGGCAGAGTTGTAGGCAATATGGTGAGTCTGTTAGATTATTAAATAATTTATATATATATAAAACATATATCACAAAAAATTCTTCTCAATTCCAAATGCTCCAATTTGTGAAATTTCAAGTTGCTTTCATAGGGGTGGTAGTGCCTATCTTTGTTAAATCTAAAGTTCAATCTGTTTATGATTTTTTTTGTACATTTTCTAGTCTGTCAATGAAGCAGTTATAGAATGGATTCCAGACAATGGATGAGTATTCGAATATGGGTTTCAAATAGTATTGTACAGGAGAGTAATAGACTTCCAACAGTTGAAGTCCTTCATGACCCTGAATATGAATCTATGTTCCTAAGCGACTTTTGGGTTATATGTTCAATGTGTTAATTTGTAATCTAAAGTTATTCCAAGATCTTTCACATTATCTGTTCTTCCAATGATTTGGTCATTCAGTTTCAAGTTGTATGTAAAGTGTTTGTTGCTACGAGTGAAGACAATCTGATAACATTTCGAGAGATTGAGATGGAGTCTGTTTCGTGAGCAGTAATCAGAGAATCTGTCCAAATCTGATTGAAAATCTAGATGTTTGGGGAGTTTCAATGTCGTATAAATTTTCAAGTCATCAGAAAGAGGGTGTCTTTGTATTATGAAAACAGCCTGATATCGTTGATAAAAATATTAAACAGAAGTGGTCCTAGGTATGACTCTTGTGGGACACCTGATGTAACAGGCCCGCACTTCGATTTAACACGACAAGTTGTGTACTTTGATCTAAATGAGAGGTGAGTAGGTTCAAGAGGTGCCCATATACACCGAATTTCCGAAGTTTGGCTATCAGGGTTTTATGGTGGACCTTGTCGAATGCCTTCGAAAAATCCGTGTACACGGCACATGTGGCTCCACCTCCCCCCATATTAGTGAGAATATCTTGCAAAGAAACCATGTTGGAATGGGTTGATGGAATTTCGTACTTGAAAAAACAGCTCACTAAAAATTATGGTCTCGAAGAGTTTGCCAAGCTGATTCAGAAGCGAAATGGGGAAAACCTCGCTTTCTCTGTAAGAACTCTCTTAAACCTCCATCAACCAGAACATTTCAAAGATATAAATAAATGAAAATGCCATTTTCATACTGATTTTTCGGAATTACCAATTAGAATGGTTCGACAGATTCGGTCTACTTCACTTAACTTTCCAATTGACAACTGTTCCATTATTTTCTTCGAATATCGACAAAACCGCAAACGAGAAACGAGTTTTATATCTGAAATATCCCGCAGGCAAAGATGCATCGGAGTTCGGACGTGGATAAATGTCTAAAAATAACTCTCGAAATATTAATAATGTTTGCAGACAAAACAACCGTTCGTGTTAGCATCACGTTCGGCTTTTATTCAATTGGAATAATTGTGTGCATTTCAGGCTCAGAGGATGTTGATTTCCTTCATTGTTATCAATTTACTCGACTCGAATTTGAATAACATCAAAATGTATCGGAATATTGATGAGGTATCGGAATATTGATTTCCATTTTCTCCCCCCTAGAAGTAAAAAATCTCAATTATAGGCCAGTCATTTTAGCCAACTTCCCAGTAGAAACTCAAAATTATTCGGACCAAATTGTTTTTTACAAGCTTTTATTTAGTTTCACTTGTTAGTTAGTTAGTTAGTTAGTTCGTTCATATATCCCATCCATGCTGAAACTGACACAAGTAATCCTAATATACAAAAATGGCGATAAAAATGAAGTTATAAACTATCGACCAATTTCTTTGATCACTGTTGTTGCCAAAATCTTTGAAAAAATTATAAAAATCCGACTATCATCCTACCTCAAAAAATATAACATCCTCTCTTGTAGACAATATGGTTTCCGAGAAGGTGTGTCGACACAAGATGCTATCCTAGATCTAACGGCTGAAATGTACTCTGCTATGGATAACAAGAAGGCATCACTATGCGTTTTCATAGACCTGTCAAAAGCTTTCGACACGGTTAGCCACTCACTCCTCCTCAAATCACTTGAAAATGTAGGTATAAGAGGAACCACACTGAAACTGTTCCAAAGTTACCTGCTTAACAGAAAACAATGCGTCAAAATTGGAAAACACAAAAGCGACTACAAGAAAGTAGAATATGGTGTCCCACAGGGAACCATTCTGGGCCCAACTCTGTTTAATATCTACGTCAATGACTTATTCTCAATTCCAACAACAGGAAAAATATTTACATATGCTGATGACACAGCCATTTTTTATGAGGACACAACCTGGATTTCCCTGAAAAATAAAGTAGAGATGGATCTTGAAAACATCAAAAACTGGTTTTCACATAGACTCCTCACAATAAATTTCAGCAAAACGTACTACCTACCAATTTATGCTTCTGCACGTTACTCACCATCTTTTACTTCCCTTAATGTGTCAAATTCTTTCACCATCACATCTGTAAAACAGATCAAATATCTCGGCATTATTATAGATAAGCTCAAATGGGAATCCCATATAATATACGTAATAAAAAAGCTGCAATTTCTTATGCATCGTTTCAAAGTCCTACGAGATATGCTAGATAACAAAACACTCAAAACGTTATACTTCGCTCTCATTCAAACGCATATTACTTATGGGATACTGACATGGGGATCAGCTGGAAAGACCACTATGAATAAACTGATAGTGACACAAAAAAGAATCCTTAAAATAATTTTCAAAAAAAAGAGAACTCATCCAACAGATGCTCTCTATCTCGAAACGAATATATTTGATCCCGTACAGCTCTTCTTTTTACATACTAATATCAAATGTTTCAAATCAAAACACAAACATCCTAGAATAGAACACGAATACAACACTCGAAATAAACAAAATAATTTCAAAATACCTTACATGATTAAAGCTGTAGGGCAAAAAAGCCACAGCTACCTGAGCCTTAAACTATTCAATACTCTACCAAATCAAATAAAAATTTAAAAAAATCAAAATGAAATCAAAAGAAGATTAAATGACTACATCACTAGCTTGCCTCGTACAGAGATACATAATTTATTATATTCCTAATCATCCCAACAGAAACATTTTTCCGCTTTTTATATGAATATCCCCTATGACATAACAACCTTCCCAAAAATTTGACATTTTATTATATCGTAAATGTAATTTTATTTTGAAGAACTAACAGTTCATATATATGTTTATATTAATGTAAGTGTATAAAATTGTATATCTATGTTTCGCAAACACCTAGTGTTAAATATTAATCTTGTATTTTACTTCCTGTTTGTAATTTTCACAGTCACACACAAACTGGAAACAGTTTATGTGACTTCTCTCGTTTATTAACTTATTCCCTACTTCTGCCTATGTTTATATATTGTACCTGAAGTTAATAAATTATTATTATTATATTATTATTATTTGTTAGTTTGGGTCAAATCTTGCAAGTTAATTTTGACCGACTTTGAAATTTGGCAGGTGTTCATAATTCCGGTGACAATGCATTATGGAATTTTTGTTAGAGAAAAAATAAAATGGTGGCTCCAAGATGGCGGACGAGATTTGTAATTATGGTCCGATTTGATTCAAACTTGGTATGTGGGGGTTTTGGGGTCGGAGATTATGTTTTTTTCATCATTCAACATGAATTTAAGGTGGAGGACGAGTTTTGTGATAATAGTCCAATTTGATTCAAAATTGGTAGGCGGGGGTTTTTGGGGTCGGAGATAATGAATTTTTCCTCGAAATTCATAAGATGGAGGATGAGTTTTGTGATTATGGTCCGATTCAATTGAAAATTGGTATACGGCGGTTTTCTGATTATGGTCATATTTTTTTCAAAATTGGTATTTGGGGGGTTTTGAGGTTCGGAGATTATGAATTTTTTGTCAAAATCTATAAATTCAAGATGGCGGATGAGTTTTGTGATTATGGGCAGATTTTACTTAAAATTGGTGTGAGGGAGTTTTTGGGGTCGGAGATCATGATTTCTTTCGACTCAAAACTCACATGGTAGAGACCTTGTAATAACGATGCTCTATTAGCAATGAACAGATTAAGACGAAAAGCAAAAAATAACATAAATAATGAAAAACCTTTTCAAAGACAAGCTTTCATTTAAGCCGTGTACTAAAACGTATACAATAAGTTTAAGTCATCGCTGACAATGATTTAATGATTTTTTGTTGAATTATTTTGTTTCAAAGCTTGTCCGCGAATTGTAATAAAATTAATACTTCGACAAGTTGTTACTTACCAACCAATCATTGTCCAATAAAATTAATTGGTACGTACTTTTATGAATACTTTGTAAAAATTGAATACTTTGACAAGTATTTAATTTCACAGTCAACGTGGGATTGAGTGACAGCTGTCTAGTTCTGCACCAGATTCGCCTGAGCCAATCGAAACGGACCGCAAACCAATGATAATGCTTGTAGGTCACGAAAACTAATAAACCATGAGTTATATTTGTGTTTGAAGAGATCTGAATGAATAAAAGCCAGTAGCGTCTCTGGTCTGGGATCGAAATAGGTTTTAAAATATTCCATAGCTCTGTTGTGTTTTGTTGGAAAATATGACTTTTTTTCGACCATAGGAAAATGAAATTATGATGATCCGATTGCCTATTAATACATACTTCCTCGTTTATGGATTTTTTTTTATTTTAACGTATTTTTGAAATATTTAAATATCTAAATAGAATTAGTTATCTCCGCCTCTGCTGCTCAAAAGATACCCCTTCAAGACTACTGTTTTTTATGCTTCTGCAATTGTAAATGGTTCAACTATATCCTACTTTTATGACAACCTTTTTGAAACCAAATAATTCAACAAAAAAATAATTGAATCATTGTCAGCGATGACTTTTAAACTCATTTCATACGTTTTAGTACACGGCTTAAATAAAAGCAAGGTTTTTTAATAGTTATTTTTTGTTGATAGGTTCGAAAATATACAGTGCTAGTCAAAAGTCCCCTCCCCCCCTCGTATCTTTTGAACGGGTATACTTATAATAATGAAATTTGGAGGGTGGAAATAAACGGATGTAGGCTTCTCAACTGGTCATAACAGGTGACGCAATAGTCATAAATGACGTCACAAGGCCACTGTGACCAATAATTTTAAATGGGACCCTATGGCAAGTGACAGCTCGTTTGAAAGGTATTGACAATACCTATTCAGTCATACCAATTTTGTTTGGGTTTCGGCTGATTTTGATTGATAAATTGAAGAAATACGAAAATTATAGTTTCGCATTTAATTAATAAAGATTTAAGAACCAGTTCTTATAATAAGTGTTGAAAATGTGCTCCATCTACTTCCTGGCAGTAATGCATCCTATTGCTAAACTCTTGTCGTACTCGTCCCAGTGTGTCAGCGGAAATTGCCCTACATTCTTCAACAATTCGTTGTTTCAGAATGGCAATACTGTCAGGTGCTGTAGCGTAAACCTTAGATTTCAAGTACCCCATAGAAAAAATCTAATGGTGTAAGGTCCGGTGACCGAGCTGGCCATTCGATCGAACCTCGTCGTCCAATCCATCTACCACGATATTCTTCATCTAGGTAACGTCTTACTGCACCGTAATAGTGTGCAGGAGCACCATCTTGTTGAAACGTTATTTCCAAGTTGTCGAATTCATCTGGATTATCTTCTAGAATTTCAAGAATTAACGCCTCAATATCATTTTGTAACATCTCCAGATACAATTCACCGGTTAAGTTAGCATTGAGAAAAAGAGGCCCAACTATGTGGTTTCCCAAAATACCTGCCCAAACATTTACTTTTTCTGGAAATTGAGTATGTTTTTCACGAAAGATGTGAGGATTTGTGTCACTCCAATACCTCACATTTTGAGTGTTAACATTTCCATTGAGAAAGAAAGTACTTTCGTCACTAAAACAAATTGTCTGTATGTAGCCTGGTTGTTGGTTCATTTTATTGGACATAGTTTCACAGAATTCTAGTCTTCGGTCGGGGTCATCATCTGAAAGTTGGTGCACCATTTTTAATTTGTATGGATGAAATTTGTTTTTAGCCAACACCCTGTGTACTGTCCTTTGACTGACTTCACAGATAGACGCAACTTGGGCTGTGGAAGAAGTAGGGTTTACTACCATTTCTCCAATTATGTCAATTTTTTTGTCATCACTAATTGTTGGTCGACCAGATCGTTTGGCATCTTGAACACTACCTGATGCTTCAAACTTCCGAAGAAGCTCCCTCAAATAAACCCTCGATATAGGGCGATCGGGGTACCTCTCATTAAACAGTCGTTCTGCTGCATGGAAATTGTTTCTACATTCACCAATTATTAAGATAGCTGCCACTTTGTCGGCTACAGTACGTACCATTTTGCCTATGTAAACACTTAAACGTCTCGTTAAACAATAGCTTAGGTAAATTTTCAAAGTATAAACACTTTTGACAAGTAGAGAATTAAAAAACGTCAACCTTTTTGACAATTAACCAGAGGCGTACTTTAAAATCTTTATTAATTAAATGCGAAACTATAATTTTCGTATTTCTTCAATTTATCAATCAAAATCAGCCGAAACCCAAACAAAATTGGTATGACTGAATAGGTATTTTCAATACCTATCAAACGAGCTGTCACTTGCCATAGGGTCCCATTTAAAATTATTGGTCACAGTGGCCTTGTGACGTCATTTATGACTATTGCGTCACCTGTTATGACCAGTTGAGAAGCCTACATCCGTTTATTTCCACCCTCCAAATTTCATTATTATAAGTATACCCGTTCAAAAGATACGAGGGGGGGAGGGGACTTTTGACTAGCACTGTATGAATATTTTTCAAGCCTAGCGGGTAGGGAATATAAAAAAACTTTATTGAAGGTTTTTGGCCTTAATATCGGAAATCAGTCATATTATGCTTAAATAAAAAATATTTTCGGGAAGAGCTATTTTCACGTAAACAAGGTCTCTACGGTTATTTTCCCAAATGCCATAGTTTCACGTGAAAAAAATCTTGTAAAAAAGTTGTCATTGAATCTTTCGGATAAATTGCTTCTAATGGCTTTGAAGAGAGGTACGTAGTCGGGTCAAGTCAATAAGAGTCAAGTCAATAAGAGTGACCAAATAAATTTGGTTGAATTAACAAATCCTTTTTTTCCGTATAACTTGAGAACGGCTGGACCGATTTGGCAAATTTTTTTCGGGAAAACGGGATAATGAACGGAAAAACGGGGTAACGGGATAACGGAAAAACGAAATAACGGGATAACGGAAAAACGAGATAATTCGAAAATGGGAAACCGGGATAACTCGGTAACAGAATAACGAAAAAACTGGATAAAGGGAAAACGGGGTAACGGGAAGCGGGCAGAGTCAAAGGCATAACCTAAATGGAACAACACAAAAAAACATAGGAAAAAAAAAATTCTACGCGGACGAGAGTTTTCAGGAAAAAACAATTTAGCGAATATAGAAATTTGGACAGGACAACGTCTGTCGGATCAGCTAGTAATATTATAAATTACTAATACAAGATAACTGATATTTTTTATTTCCAGAGATAGAAAACCCCAAAAGCCGAACTTGAATAACCCTGTATGATTTGAATAATACGGTCCCGCGTATTTTGGTATAGCGATACCAAAGGTATTTTCTGGCGTAAAATCGTATTCAATCTTACATTTGAATGCGATTCTACGTGACGTCATTATTATCACGAACCGCAAGAAAGCATAATTTCGAATACGATTCAATAATCAAACCTAACCTAAGAAATTTTCTATTAGAAAGTCGGTAGACAATATTCTGATAAACGATACAAGGTTCGTTTATCATTGTAGATTTCAAACTCAATTGTTAATATATAATTTCCTAGATCAATCTCTTTCATTTTGAATTTCAAACTCTCACGATTATTAGTGGAAAGTGGAATGTCCCACTACCAAGATTTATTTGGACTATTATTATGAATTATGACAATCACAAAATAACAATTATGTTGAAAAGTTGTTTTCTGTTAGATATTCACCAAAATAATTTCATTTTTATCGTGGATTTTACAATTCACAGAAAAATCTTTCTATTCAATATTAAATTGAGAATGTTTCCCTTTTCAACATGAATACCCCACAAGAGGTTATCTTGAACGATGAAAGATAGTGACTAAACTTTATCTTGATTCTACATCTGATTTTATGAACATCCTGTTCATATTTTCAAACAAATCAACGAATTATGTTTTGAAACTGAATTCGACTTGATTTCAAAACTCTATGGATACGTTTTGAATCGTTTTATATATGTCATCGTTTCAACGCCAGAATGGTTATATTTGAATCACAGGACGAATACGTTTTGAATACAAGAGCGCCAAAAAACAGCTCAAATTGTTCGGTGTGAATTTATCTTATGAAAATATGCCACCTTCTTCGCCAACGAAATTTGTTAAGTTTCAATAAACAAATCGTGTTGTAGCACGCAAAACATTTGGCAGCGCACGCCATAATTCTGTGATATCCAAATAACCGGCTACACCTCAGTTGGCGTTTAAATTCCCTGAGGTGAATGTTATGTAACTCTATGAAAGTCAAGGTGATGATGATTCTTTAACGTTGAAATTCACGGTCAGATTCAATTGTCAAATATCGAACGAGAAATGTCGCCATATTCATATTAGTCGATATGAAGATTCATGTAGATAAAAACTTTTTAACAAAAAATTAAACCGACGAAATACGGAACTGAAAAGTAAAAAATTAAATAAACCTTCTTAGTCTCAATAACTAAGCTCCTAAACTAATGTAAGTAACTAATTTTGAGTCTGCGCCAAACAAACAAGCAAATGAATTAGGTGAGGCGTAAAATGATGGCATCCAGTTGCGCGGTGACATTCTGATAATTTTTTTGAAGTAATTTAATGATTTTCGTTAATTGTTCGTTTGGCGCCGACTCAAAATTAGTTACTTACATTAGTTTAGGAGCTTAGTTATGGAGACTAAGAAGGTTTATTTTATTTTTTACTTTTCAGTTCCGTATTTCGTCGGTTTAATTTTTTGTTAAAACGTTTTTATTTTTTTATTTTTTGTGGCTGAAATCTACTAATTACCACCTACTTCTTTTTTTATTACTTCCAAAATACTTACTTACTCACCTTACTTCAACTATTACCAGTACATGATGGTGCGTTTTTACAAACTTATCTTCCTCAATATTCTAGGTTATATTTAAAACTGAAATCTGGCATAACAAATTACTCACCAATGGGCAGTGATTCAGGTGGAATATGATTTAAAACACAATCGTCAACTAGTAAAAAAATAAATGGCACAGCCAAAAGTTGTTACTTTTTGAGCTAAAAATTTATATTGATATTTTAATCGAAAAAAATAGCACAACCACTCTTCCGCTTGTTGCACCCTACTTAGTCAACATTGTCTTGGTATAGTTCTGTTACGTAGAAATTTTTTTGACAGTTCTAATTAGCATTCAAATTTTGTCATTTTGTGTCATATGAAACAATTTCACCCAATCATGTCAACATTACCCTGATAATTGCATTCAGTGCAATTATCAATCTCTATGACAACACGATTGAGTTTGACAACTTCATTCCAAATAAATTTCAAAATGTCATGTTTTGGCAATGCGAATATTCAAAGTATAAACGCGCTAATCAAAGAAAAAATTCCCAGAAATACAACCTACAGTCCCAAATATATTTGGGGAATATTTATGGAATTTTGCTGCGAACGAGAATATGAATTAAATGAACAAAGAAGCTTAGAAGCATTGGCGTTGATACTAAAAGATTGAAAAAAGGCGGGACCGAATTTAAAGAAGCAACGGTGAAGACAATGTGGAACGTTTCGTGCAAACTTTTGCAAGAAAAGTACTATAATGACTATAATATTATGATTGACCCGTTTTACAATATAGTATTTAAACCAGCCCGAGATGCCCGCGATGCAATCAGGAAGAAACTACAATCAGATCCATTTAAACATAAGTCCAGTTCAGTATTGACTTAGCCTTACTGGCTTATTTTTTCAAAACCAGTGATTGGTGGTTTTTCGTGCATGGAAAACTTATTAACTCTAAATTAAAAATCAGTACAGATGACATTTTTGGAAACACAAGATGGCGGACAAGTTGGAATGTACAATAGTAACTGTGTATTTTCTTAATATCTTAAACAATGCTAACGCATTTCTTAGCTTTTAATTTTTTTTCGTGGCCATCCAAGTTATTTATAAAAAGATGTTGCGGATACTATGACGTTGGCGACAATGATTGTTGAAAACAACACAAATTGAAATAAATATATATATATATATATATATATATATATATATATATATACATATATGATTTTTTCAAAAAAAAATCTAAAAGTATGAGAGGACGCACCGAAGTTTCAACGAACTGAACGCGGCTATAGATTCCGATCTTCTAAGAAAAAAAATAGATTTTTCCCATATCTTTCACATCTAGCCGCCTTAAAATATTTGCATTTTTTCCAGGTTACCACCGGTGAAAACGATCTAGACAGAGACGAAGTGAACATAATCAGCGGCGCCTTGGAGTTACGTAAGAAAACGGTCTCCGAAGTTATGACGAAGATCGAGGACGTATTCATGCTAGACTACGAAGCCGTCTTGGACTTCGAAACCGTCTCGGAAATCATGAAGAGCGGATTTTCCCGTATACCCGTGTTCGAAAGCAACCGGCAAAATATCGTCACCATGCTGTATATCAAAGGTTATATAGCGACCGTTAAATATTATTTTTGGATAGTTTGTTGGCGGGAATTTGGTCGGAATATTGAAGAAAACCAATTGCTGAATTGTCGACGTTTCGAAACTTTATTGTTTCATCTTCAGGACTATTTAGGGTGGCTCTCCGAGTTCAAAAGTGGTAATATAAATAATTTAGACATAAAATTTAAATACATGCACAGGTTCACGTCATTGTGTATGTATCGACGTCTTTCGTGAACCACCCTAAGTAGTCCTGAAGATGAATCAATAAAGTTCCGAAACGTCGACAATTTAGCAATTGGTTTTCTTCAATATTCCGACCGAATCCCCGCCAATAAGCTATAAAAAAAAAGTTCTATAGAATGGCATCTCTCCCGTTTAATAGCACTGGTAACCTGTTTTCCTTTTCTGCAGACTTGGCTTTCGTGGATCCCGACGACAACACTCCTCTCAAGACTCTGTGCCAGTTCTACCAGAACCCGTGCAACTTCGTCTTCGAAGACGTAACGCTCGACGTCATGTTCAAAATATTCAAGGAGGGCAACAAAGGTCACATGGCTTTCGTCCACAGGGTCAACAATGAGGGCGAAGGGGATCCTTTCTACGAAACCATCGGGTTGATAACTCTGGAAGATGTTATCGAAGAACTGATCCAGGCCGAAATCATGGATGAAACTGACGTTTTCAGTGAGTACGAATGCTGAACGTACTTGTCCTATTTTTTAACTTTAACATTATTTCAGCTGACAATCGTTCCAAGAGAAAGAGACACGCCGAAAGGAGACAAGATTTTACTGTTTTCGCTGAGAAACGAGAACCCAGCAAGACTATGAGAATCAGCCCTCAACTGACACTTGCTGCCTACCAATATTTGAGTACAAGTAAGTGGTTTAATTTTACACCGTCTGTATCAGAGTGTTCCTTGAAATATGTACAGATTGCCTAGTTTGACCAATATAATTTTGGTTAAAATATCTATAATATGCACACCCTCGGAATTCAGTTGATATTATGAATTGATACTAAGAAAACACATTTTAATTTGTGTTATTGGCTTCATAATCAATATACTCCAGTTTGGCTGAATTTATTTCTGTTGAGATAATAATATGCTTAATGTGGTATCGGGCATGAGTAAGATGCAAACTTATTTGGAATTTATGGAAGTTTCATCGGTTAAGTTAAAGTCCCAAAATGCCATTTGTCAAAATAGTTTTTTTTTTCAGATCATGGTACATATTTTGTTTCTAGCATTGACCAGCTTTTGAAGCTCTCTCGACTTTAATGGCAATTTTCGTCAAGGAAATGCTTTCTAAATAGAGAAATTCGTCAGTGTCCTTCCACTGACATCCATATTTCACTGGCTAACTTCTCTTCTAATAAATATTCCTTAAAAATCACTACTTCACCTTTTTTTTCCAGGTGTGGAACCCTTCCACCCCAACGTAATATCCGAAACGATTCTCCGTCGTCTCTTGAAACAGGATATCGTGATGCACATAAAAAAGAGCAAGGAATGGCGCTCGGATCCCGCAAACGTCATCTACGACCAAGGGAAATCTGTGGACTTCTTCGTCATCATTCTGGAGGGACGAGTCGAAGTCACAGTCGGAAAGGAGAGCCTCATGTTCGAAGGAGGACCCTTCACTTATTTCGGAACACAGGCGCTGGTACAGACTGTTGGAATCGGTGAGTGATATACATTTTCAGACTTAATTTTTTTTAGGGGTATCGGGAAAGAAATATTCAGTTGAAGTAGTACTGGAATATTTTTATGAATATTAAACTAAATTTCAAACTGAAAGTTTCTTTCGGCCATCAATCAAACTTTGAGAGGTGGCGGGCGCATTGCCGAGTCCAAATGGCATGCCAGTGAATCATCAGTAACATTTTATATATAAATCATTTCTCAAAAGTAATTGATGATTTTTATGATGATTATTTTTCTAAATAAATACTGTGTGATACTAAAAAAGATAATAAACTGCTGAAAATAAGCTCGGTTCATCAGAGCTGGTTAACCATGCAGTTCGAATTTTGTTCCAATTCAATCAGTATATATTAGAAATAATATGAATATTGAAACTGCGTGTTGGATAACAGGAAGCTGATTATATTCATCCATTTCACTTACTGAAGTTCAGAATGAATATGAATGCAACACGAATCATGTAATCGTTATTGAACATGAGGACACGCTCACTGGTTGAGAGAAAATACATTAATCAAATAACAAGAAAGAATGAGAAATAAAAACACTTTTCTCAACTGCATTTTTGACATGTTTGCGCGATTGTTTTTACTCAATCACTTGTGTTTGAATCACCTATCGAAATAATATATTCTCATACCTACAAGCCATTCCGAATTGTTTGTTTGTTAGCAACAAAACAACCTATTCAACAATTATTATTACATAAGAGAAAGGAATTGTTCTAGTAATTGTCGAAATTGACAGCCTGTAAACAGCTCCTTATACAGGGTGACTCTGAAAATGATGTGATTCTTTCACATGCGAATACTGTTCGAGTAAAAAATGATTAATACATATATCGAAAAAACAATAGATCACAAAATTGTATTGCTTATATTATTCAGTAAAGGTATAAGAGGTTTCATTAATAAATCTTTTGAAAATTATTTGTGCAGCAGAACACAATATATTTGTATAGAAAAAGGGCAGAGTTAGCGTTTACCCATGTGTTAGATGGGCAAGTACTTTTTTCTTACACTCAAGAAATGGTAATTTTAAATTACATTTGATAAGTTCTTTTGTTTTGTAAAGATTTAAGTGGACACAAGATTGAAGAATTTGTATTTCCCCATACTGAAATTAAATATTGCAATTTTGAATAAGAACGCAATTTTTTTACATATGTAATCAACAAAAACTTGAAATTTTAGATCACTGTCAATCATTACACCTAATTATTTAATTTCACTAACCATCTGAATAACTCATCATTTAATTTGATTTGTAACTGATTAATATAATAAAATAACTCTTTGTACACTCTTTTCCCAACAATCAACCCTTTTGTTAACCGACAAAACCAAAAAGGAGGAGGTTCTCTAGTCGACGCGTATATTTTTTTTTTATGTATGACCACGCAATACTTTTTATTGAGACGTCCGATTCCGATAATTATTTTTTCAGTGGATAGGGTGTACTTCGAAGTTGGTCCCATTTGAATTTGAAAGATGAAATCTACCCCTAAGGGTAGCAAAATGAAGGATATTGATCACTCACCCTCTGAATTCTGGTCCGTTAACCGATTCTATCAGGCATAGCTTTGTACTGGGTTCTTCGATTTGGATGTTTTTTTTTTCATTAGATAGGGTATACCTCATAGTTGATCATATATGGATTTCGAATGGAATTATCCACCCTTACGGGTAGAAAAATAGAGGATAATTGATTTTTCACTTGTGAACATTGGCACACATGTAGTTGACAATGACATATCGCTATTGTCATTATTTTTGTTCTCCTACATCTGTCACAATCATTATATTCTATGAGAGGATGGAATGATATACAAAGTAATGAAATTAACTAACCAGAACAACAAAAATAATTTATATTACAACAAATAGTAAAAATAGATAATCAAATTATTTAACTGGTAATAGTTGAAGTAAGGTGGGTAAGTAAGTATTTTGGAAGTAATAAAAAAACAAGCAGTTAGTAATTAGTAGATTTCAGCCACAAAAAATTTAAAAATAAAAACTTTTTAACACAAAATTTAACCGACGAAAAACGGAACTGAAAAGTAAAAAATAAAATAAACCTTCTTAGTCTCAATAACTAAGCTCCTAAACTTATGTAAGTAACTAATTTTTAGTCGGCGCCAAACAGACAAGCAAATGAATTAGGTAAGGCCTAAAATGATGGCATCGAATTGTGCGGTGACATTCTGATAATTTTTTAAAAGTAATTTAATGATCTTCGTTGATTGTTCATTTGGCGCCGACTCAAAATCAGTTACTTACATTAGTTTAGGAGCTTAGTTATTGAGACTAAGGTTTATTTTATTTTTTACTTTTCAGTTCCGTTTTTCGTCGGTTTAATTTTTTGTTAAAAAGTTTTTATTTTAGATACATTCAGTTCAAATTTATTAATTTCCATATTGTTTCTTAGGATCATCATTATATGTTGCATAAATCAAGATTAATCACCACACAATACGGGAAACCAGGATTTCTTGATATTTTATTTTGGACCCACCTACAAAATCTTAATCTTTGTGGTATATCTTCTTGATGCAAATATTGCACTCTTTGAAAGTGATGTATAAGTTGATACTTTTTTTATATACATTTTAATGGAAATTATTGGAAAAACGGGTTAATATAGGACAAACGACAAAGAACTTTTTTATTCTAGATGGTGTGTGTGTATGTGTGATGCTTTTCAAGAAACGCATTATTTTCAGAGGCATCCTGTATTTACACCTCTAACCTTGACATGTGCGGAGATTTTGGAAAAGTGTTCGTAATAATGATGATTTAAAGGGTTTGCTGCTTTTTCTAACACAGCGGTATGATAAACTCTAGTCCTTAATATTTTTCAGAATATCTCAAAAAAATACCACCATTATATGAAATCATTGGTAACTTCATTGATTTTTCAATCATGATAACAAACAAAATTTTGAAAAATCTGGTTGAAGAACACAGTAGATTGCTCAAGAGCTACAGTTATTATTAATTTTTTAATGTGTGTCCCACATGGCTCAGTACTCGGACCACTATAACTCCTCGATTCTATTAATGACATGAAAATTCTTAACATTTCAGGGACGATTGCTCACAGTGCTGATGTGCCGATGAATGACACGAATTACCCTCTTGAGCATTACAGACTAGGTACTATTACTATGCTTGTGGGCTAGTGTTGCTTTGATAAAAATATATATTGTATGCCTTGAAAACTAATGAATATTGAATGTGGTTTTTCCGATCTAATAATATTACTGTCGTAAGGCGGTACTTGGTTGAAATTTGACTACTCGGGATTATAAGATGCATGGAGCTCTGCATTCAGAACTGTTTCAATGTGTCCGGAATGATTCATCCTTTGGTGGAGGGGCATGTGTTGGAAGAAGTCATTACTTTTGTTAGCACTGGAACTATTATTTGAAAGCATACAGGATGTAATGTAACTTGTACTCTCATGAATGACTGGTGTGAGTGGAAAACAACCAAAAACAAAATATTAACAAATCTCTCAATACTTTTGAGCACCACAGTGGCAATTCAACATTGAGTTGAGGGTATTATTAATTTTTCCATGTTGTTATTTACGGAAACGTCTATTTTTCATCATGTATGGAAACAAAGTTGATGTAAACCTGGAATGGATATCTTACTAGCTGTTTTCAGTAATCAATATTGGACTAATAAATTCAATTATAACTAATATTTCTTACAAATGTAGCAGGCAACAGTGTACATATTGTTGGACTACCCTTTTTATAATTAGTTCAAAAGTCCCACATACTAATGTCATACCCCATAATTACAGAAAAACTTTCATTCATAAGCACATTCATAAGCACGATATTACTAAATATGAACTTTATAGCCAGAAAACAAAATCCGCTGGGAATAAAAAATACAGTTGAAAATCGAATATGCGACTGAACTGAGGTACAAGGCCCGTTATAAATATCTAGTCACCCGCCAGACAGAAAAAAAATCACCCCTTTTACAAATAGGTCATAAATAGCTCATCACTTCCGCTGCTAGTCATATCTAAGAAATTTAACGAGTAAAGGAACACGCTATAACTCAAATGTTATGACAGCCCATTAATGTAACTCACCCGCGAAAGACATAAATCCTTCGTCTTTATCCATTTGCGGTGACAATAGCAAGCCATTAATTATCAAGCCGCTGATTTATTATAACAGGGTGAAGATAACTATGATGTCAGGATTTTTTTCCCGCAAGCCATCACGTGAACGGGTAGCGGAGTATAAAAAGGCGCAACTCTTCGGACAAACTCTCTCTCGGTATTCAGAAGTGAAGCAAAGAACATGTACTCTCAGAATGAGGCTAGATTTCATTCGATTACAACATAGTGAAATAAAGATGAGAAGAGTACGAATATAGTCGTCAGGCAGTGAACTTAAGTAGGCATTAAGAAAAATTATATTCAAATCAAGTTAATCCGAGTAATGACAGTAACAAAGTGAATTCACGAGTAAACCAGTTTTTTTTTCAAAATTACCTATTATTTATCAACGTTTCAAGTCAACAAAAAACCTCAAAATAAAGTTCATGACCTCATAGAAAACCGTATCCATACATCGATAATCTAATATACAGTGCGAAGTAAAAATTAAATAAACAAATTCAGCGGGATTAATCAAAATAATAATACAATTGAACTAATTGTCGTTTAAAAGCCATCTCCAGTGAATAAGTGTTGACCCTGCTGATTTAGCGTAAGTTCATATATGTTTTCTGTATTTATGTTTTGGGCAAATTGAATCATTTATAATGCGATTGTATCTTTAAATGTATCTCCATAATTTTATGTTCCCTAAGTTTTCAAAAGATACTAATTACCAGTCGTTTTTGACAATTGATGTCACTATTGCTTTTAGTCAATCTATTTGATTTGTAGACTGATAAAAAAAATAACTTCAAGTAAACTACACTCTATTCTTTGAATATTATATCTTCTTATCCGTATATAGAACGGATGACATACTTTGTTAACTTTTATAAAATATATATATATATATATATATATATATATATATGTATATTCCTAATATTTTTCTGAATACATTATTATTTTTGAATCTTTCTGAAAACGGTACGTATTTCCTGGATAAACAACTCAACGCCCAAGTATAGAGAGAAAGAGATATTTCCTGGAGCGGCCTACAGGCCGCTCCAGTGAAATAATCTCGGTTCGACCATCCTCAGACAGTCGATGCGCTTGATGCTTGTTTTATCAATCTAACAACAGTCTGGTGTTACAGGTGTGTTTTGTCAATTCCTAACACCCTGTATTTCTCCAGACTCAACACTAAAATGTATTTTAGTTAAAAAAAATGCATTGATTATGTAAGTAACTTAGAGAGTTGGAACTTGCATCTTGCGAGTATTGTTTCATGCCACGCCACCAACAGCGTGTGACTACAACTTTTAATAATTGTATTCCGCTATAAAATTGTATTATACACCCGTCATTCATGAAAGTACAATAAGTTAAAATTCACCCAGTATGTACAATTTGCATTAAATTCTGTATGGAAAGTCCTCGCATTTGTTTTGAATAGCATATTCTCCTCGAAACGCAAAACAGAAACACGGTTTGACGAGATTCATAAAAAAATGTGAAAAAGAAGAGTGGGCCATCATTTGTTGCACTGGGGCCTCAAACCTCTAGTTACAGCTCTGTTTAAATGTTCAGAAAGATGCACAGTTGAACTTTAGAAATATAATATTTAGATTTGTTATTGATAAGTAAACCATTTTCTACATATTTTCCTGACAAAATACTCACCGTACTATATCGTGAGCCATAACATTTATAGCTTTGATTTGGCAGCATTTTTCGAAAAAGCACCTATCTAAATATACTCGACATTTCTGCATACCATCGAGTCACTGACGATTTTTGTTTTCTCTTATAAGAATCACCATCTGTGGCTCCTTCTACGATGGGCAGCTTGGAGTCCCTGAACATAGACTCTCTCTTACGTCACACTTTCATTCCCGACTATACGGTTAGAGCCACCACGGAAGTCCTGTATCTCAAGGTCAAGAGAAGTCTGTATCTGGCCGCCAAGAGAGCTACCCTAATGGAGAGATCCAAGAGGGGGGAGAACCAGACGGAGCAGCAGTTCGACGAAGAGGTAGACAAGGTAAGATTCTCTTTTCCATTTTTGTGTACTTGATTGATTTTTAACCGACAAAACCAAAAAGGAGGAGGTTCTCTAGTCGACGCGTATATTTTTTTTTTTTATGTATGATCATGCATAACTTTTTACTGAGACGTCCAATTCCGATAATTCTTTTTACAGTGGATAGGGTGTACTTCGAAGGTGGCCCCATTTGAATTAAAAAGATGAAATCCACCCCTAAGGGTAGCAAAATGAAGGATATTGATCACTCACCTCTGAATTCTGGTCCGTTAACCGATTCTATCAGGCATAACTTTGTACTGGGTTTTTCGATTTGGATGATTCTTTTTTTAATAGATAGGGTATACCTTATATTTGGGTTTCGAATGAAATTATCCACCCTTACGGGTAGAAAAATTGGGGACAATTGATTTTTCACTTGTGAACTTTGGCACACACATTCGTAGTTGACAATGACAGATCGCTACTGACATTATTTTTGTTCCACATCCGTCAAAATCATTATATTCTATGAGAGGATGGGATGATATACAAAGTAATGAAATAAACTAACCAGAACAACAAAAATAATTTATATTACAACAAATAGTAAAAGTAGATAATCATATTATTTAACTGGTAATAGTTGAAGTAAGGTGGGTAAGTATTTTGGAAGTAATCAAAAAACAAGTAAGTAGTAATTAGTAGATTTTAGCCACAAAAAATTGAAAAATAAAAACTTTTTAACAAAAACTCAAACCGACGAAATACGGAACTGAAAAGTAAGAAATAAACCTACTTAGTCTCAGTAACTAAGCTCCTAAACTAATGTAAGTAACTAATTTTGAGTCGGCGCCAAACAAACAATCAACGAACATCATTAAATTACTTCAAAAAAATTATCAGAATGTCACCGCGCAACTCAATGCCATCATTTTACGCCTTACCTAATTCATTTGCTTGTTTGTTTGGCGCCGACTCAAAATTAGTTACTTACATTAGTTTAGGAGCTCAGTTACTGAGACTAAGGTTTATTTTATTTTTTACTTTTAAGTTCCGTATTTCGTCGGTTTAATTTTTTGTTGAAAAGTTTTTATTAATTTCCCGCCGAAGTTTAGGCTGGTACTTGCAATGGTGGTACCAATGGTGTATCTCACCGACATAACCTAATCTAGACCACTAGAGGCCATATCCGCAGCACTCGAAAAATTCATCCAAATATAATTTGGCAGAAGGTGTCTGTGCAAAGTGCAGAAGGCTCAAAAAATTTTATTTTAGACATTGACATATAGCAAGGAGCCATTTTGTTTATAAGTGTCGTCTTAATAGCAATTATTGTGAAAAATTAGATGTTTTGTACTTTGGTGTAAGAATTCTTCAACGAACCACTCAGAACCAAGTCAGAAACATAAATACAACACAATATTATTCTCTCATTTATGAGTCGCAAGTTGCTTAAATTTATTAACTGATCGTAGCAACTTCTTTGGATTCACATGTCCCTTTTCATTTTATTTGGTTCATACATCCTTTTTTTTATCCAAGTGCACTTGGGATAGATACTGTAAATCATACAATCTTTCGAAAAAATAGTCAAATAGGAAACATAAAAAAGAAAAACTCCAACACCAATTGCATATTTTAATATTGAACTAATTGGTAGAGGTAAAAGGTGATTAAATTTCTTTTTAAATTGACTAAACACAATAGTGACATCAATTGTCAAAAACGGCTGGAAATAATTATCTTTTGAAATCTTTGGTAACATGAAATTATGGAGATACCTTTACAGACACATGCACATTATAAATGATTCAATTTGCCAACCCATAAATACAGAAAACATATATAACTTACGATACATCAGCAGAGTCAACACTTATTCACTGAAGATGGCTTTTAAAACGACAATTAGTTTTAATTTTATCATTAGTTTGATTAATCCCGCGGAAATTGTTATTTTAATTTTACTCGCACTGTATATTAGTATAGCGTGTATGGATATGGTTTTCTATGAGATCATGAACTATCGATTTGAGGTTTTTGGTTGACTTATTCCTGTTCTGGAAGCGTTGATCAATAATAGGTAATTTTGGAAAAAATACTGGTTTACCGGTGAATTCACTTGGATACTCTGGTTAAATTGAATATAATTTCTATTAATGGCTACTTAAGTTCACTACTTGACTACTATATTCGTACTCTTCTCATTGTTATTTCACTATGTTGTGACCCAATTAATTCTAACCTCATTTTGAGACGTACATGATCTTTGGTTCAATGTTTAATACCGAGAGCTTGTTGATCCAAAAATCGCGCCTTTTTATAACCCGTTACCGGATCACGTGATAGCTGGGCTAGTCGCGGGAAAAAATGTCTGATATTACAATTATCTTCAACTTGTATTACAATTATCTTCAACTTGTCAGTGGCTCAATAATTAATGGCTTTGTTTCTGTCATCAAAAATGTATAAAAACAAAATTTATGCCTTCGGAGGTAGAGTTTTATTCAATGGGCTGCCATAATCTATAAATTTATAGCGTTTTTCTGTCATTCTGAATACAATAAAACAGTTTTATGATATCTCATATCGCAATGCGGTTAGGCGGGCTGTCAAAAAAATTTACGAATTTATACTCTTGTTTACTCGTTAATTTTACTAGATATGACGATCAGCGGACGTGATACGCCTATGTGATTTGGAATCTTCAGGGCACTAAATGTTCATGCTCTTTTAGATATTGGGAATAGATGTAATCTTATCATAGGGGACCAGCGATCTAGATTAAGGTTATGTCGGTGGGTGTATCTAGTGTAGATTAGGAGTGGGGGAAACTGTCAAATTTTGGCAGTATTCATTTAACCAAATCGACACGGAGGTTAGGTTAATAATTAACGTCATTGTTATCTATAAGATTTTGAATTGTCCACGACTGTCAGCCAAAATGCGTTAAGGCAAGTCCTTTCCAATAGGGGAAGAAGAAATTATAGCAAATGTAATTTAGCCTTCATGAAATATCATGTCTGTGTTGGCTTCGATTGGAGAGGCTTCGGAAAGAACTGTGCAATAAGAGGGGGAAGGCCAAGGATACCTTTCAATTAATTAAATAACTACTAATTATGAAGTGAAAGATTGAACGCCCTGGAGAAATATTATTGCCATCCTACAGAACACCAAATCACTTTTTTTGGTTCCATTTGACGCAAAATACAGCAGGTTCTATCGAAAAAATCCTTTAACAGTTACACACGCCTCTCATCATCACAAACAAACGACCTAACCTCAATCCGAGTTAGATGTGACGGGTTAGGATGTATGTGTTGAAGAAGGAGGATTGTTTCTATGAAACCGGCTGTATTTTGTGATGAATTGTGCCGAAAATAGGTGATTTAGTGTTCGTTGTTCATTGATTGATTTTTGCGCGAGGAAACGGTTCTTGAAAATAAGGCGATCTAAAACCAATAAAGGGCTCATCTTTCACCAAACTCATCTGTATTTTGTTTTGCATTCGTTTATTCAAACGGTTCTTGAAAATAAAGCGATCTAAAACCAATAAAGGGCTCATCTTTCACCAAACTCATCTGTATTTTGTTTTGCATTCGTTTATTCAAACGGTTTTCGAAAATAAAGCGATCTAAAACCAATAAAGGGCTCATCTTTCACCAAACTCATCTGTATTTTGTTTTGCATTCGTTTATTCTTCGAAAACTGTTGTTGTCATTAGTTGGTAAGGGCAAATTAAAAAATAAACAAATAGCTTTCAAGGTCATCATTTTTGCTAGTAGCCAAAAATTTGAAAAGCAACCAAATCAGAGAAACGTCTTTTTCATGTGATCCTCTAGTTTCCTTATCCTGATCCTTTATTCCAGATCCTTTATGATAGCCAGGGTTGAAGACTGCCCCAACGAAAGTCGGCTTTTTCAGTTGGTTGAAAGCCAGTTTTCCTTCCCTTACAAAGACTGATGGGAGCCATGTAAGGACCACTAGAATTTTAACTCTCGAACATTATAAAAAAAATCAGGATATAATTAATAAATATTACTAGCAGATTTTAAAATGATGAAATTCTGCATATTTGTATTCCACATTTTTCTTTCAATAGAGACTCGATGAGTATTTTTCCATTATAGAGTGGACTAGGCACTACATTCAATATACTATGGTTCAATAATTGTATGAAGTACCAAGAGGGATTTGATACCCATGATAAAAACATACATCAATTGCAATTTTGTGCGGTTAAGATAATTTTGGGTCCATAAAGGGCTGTTTTCGGAACGTCGCTACAGGAGACTCTAATATTCATAATACCCGTAGCCAAACTAGATTAGGGTGTGTTCCCTTCTTTCACGTGAGAAAGCGACTTCGACGTTTCTCGGTCCAGTATACGGGAAGAGCCACGCTTGTTAACGTTCAATACACTCAAGAAGCGAAGTAACATATGTCTTCCAAGACTGATTTGTTCGAAAATATGAACAGGATGTTCATAAAATCAGATGTGGAATCATCTGCGACTGAAAGATAAACTCTAGTCACTATTTTCCATCATTCAAGATAACCTCTTGTGGGGTATTCATGAGAGACGTTCTTAAAACAAATCGGAGATACTGCCATTCAAAGAAGAATTATTTTTACCGCCACTTTCTGCCACTGGAAACGCTCAGCATTCGTGTTCGTGTTGTTAGCGCTATTTATACAAACAACTGCCTCCTTTTTTCAAAATATTGACCCTCTCTTACAATGTGAACAGGCCCGCAGGCCTTACCAATTTTTTCGTTCGGAAAAATGAACAGATTCAGAAAACACATTGATTTTTGAGCTTATTCTTCCGTGAGCCGGCAATCTCTTCCGAGTTTACCAAGCCCCACGTTGATCTCCGTCGCGAGACATTGTAGTAGCCGATATTATGAAAGTATGTACCCTAAATTTGAAATTGATTTGGTGTGCATTCATGAATACATTTTTAAAACGAAAAATAACAGTTATACTACAATCAGTCGAAGATCACCGATACAAATCTCAAAACTAACTGACCAAAATTAAAACAAAACTGACGATGCCTTTGCTAATGACAAATTATGTTTCCTGGGATGTCATTCACGTATTGTTTGTGTTTTTCCTGGATCCAGTCTTCTACAGACGCTCGTACCGTCTGTCCTGGTCCAGGTTTGTTTCTCGATCCTCTTCTAGCATGTTCGTCAGCTTTTTCATCCCCTGCAAATCCCTGATATCCTGGCACACAAATCAGCTTGACGCGGTTTTGTTTGGCTAGTATTGTCAGTTCCTCGTGGCGAGTCCATACCAGATCTGTTCCTCTACTATTGCTCTCCTATTTTTTTTCTTCACGTCTTGAAGGATTACGTAGACCTCTGTTTCTGGAATACACTCCTGCTCCCGCACCATTCTCCATCTTTGATTCGTCTGTATACCAGATCTTGCCCTGTAGAATGGTGTTGAGTTCTGTGTTCTGTTGTTGTGTCTTTGGCCACCACACCAGGGAGGCGTACGTTATGGCCGGTATTCCCACCATGTTGTACAACCAGTGTACCATGTGTGGTTTTAACCCCCATGTCTCGTCGAGCGTCTCGTCACAATTAATGTGGTCTCCGTTTTTCTGGTCACTTTCATCAGGTGCTGGTTCCAGGTCAATTTCGAGTCCAATAACACCCCGAAATATTTGATCTCTCCTCTATATAGTTTCTCCTCGAAGTTTTAAGGGTCCTAGGTCTTCTAGTAAATGTTACTATGGTGGATTTTTGAGAGTTGATGTTCAATACCTTCAAGTCCGTCCATTTGGTTACCAAGTTTAGGGCATCTTGCAAACGATCCCTAACCGTGGTGTTGAATTTCCCCTGTTATAGGATGACTATGTCGTCAGTGTACCCAAGGGTTTTATGACCTTTTTCTTCCAGAGACCACATTAGTTCGTCCATGACCTGATTCCACAGGACTGAAGAAAGAACTCCTCCCTGCGGTCTCCTCCATTAGGTTTGTGTGTATCATCCTGTTTCTTAGCATTGAGTCTATCCAGGCCATGCAAGGTTCCTCGATCCCTCTCCGTCTAAGAGACCTGATGATTGAGTCTATAGAGGGCCCACTTAGCCTAGTGCGCATAAAAGTCTTTCGTCAATGGAAAACGAATAAGCTCTAGCACGAACTGAACAACCCATCAATCAACATACGAGTCTAGAAGATAATTTAGCCACTCAAGTTATCTTCCAGGTGAAGTTTTCTCAAGAAAATTCCACGTGTATAATAAGTTCAGGGCATCGCTATCGTTCAGGCGATCACCGATAGGGGGCGCGACAGAGTAGTAGTCGTGTGATCTGTTAACATTGTAATGAAGGGTGAATATTTCGGAAACGGTAGTTGCTAGAAGTGCGAACGTTGAGTGTTTTTAGTGGCCGATAACAAGCGCTAGAATTGTGATATTTTTTTCGATTTCTGATTCCGCAAGTATTTGAGAGCGCCGCAAAAAAAAAGGAAGGAAGGCATGTCTCATATCACGCGAGTCAGATTCACACCACCCGTTATGGATTTTCGAGGGATTATATCTCCCAAAATAATCATTTTCGCACAAAAAATCTATTATCTTTCAAAGCATCTGCGAAAATGTAAAAATCCGGGCTGGCTTCATGTCCTTTACCTCTGCCCTGTGGTTCTCTGTATTACTGGTTCCAGTATAAATATTTTCGTTAAATGCACCGTTTTGCGTACTGTTTAATTTTTTTTTCGAAATTATTGCACTATGAAAAAGAAAAATAAGCGATGATAAATAACTGGCACTCTTATCTTTTTAGCTGCTACACTCTCTTGACGAGGACGACGCGTTGAGCACCGGTCGCCAGACGCCTCGCCGCAAATCATCGAGGAAAAGCCAGGAAATCAAGGATAACATCTCTCTGCAAACGAGCCCGAAGACGCCATCACACTACAGCGCCGCTAGTCCTCCACACCGCCTCAGCCCCAGAGACATTAACGGCTCCATCAAATCGAGCCCCGTGGACGACATCCAAATAGCGGGGCCCAAGGACGAAGAGGTGTCCCTGTTGCCCAGACGTTCATAACGAAATGCTCGGGCTCTATGCCTATAGGGCCCATTTATTCGGTACTTAACTTATTTTTCGGTGAGTTAACGGTCTTTCTAGTTTAGAAGGCTCGGGATTTGGACGTCAGATTTGCAAAATATCGAAAAACAATCTTAACGTGGATTCTGTACAGAATTGTAATACTTAAAGACTTGCATAATAGATTATTTGAAATTCAGTTCCATCAAACTGTGCCAAACTCATGTATGTACTTATTATTTATAATTGACTCCGTTTCCAAAGTACTTAATTAATGGAATCACAATTATCAGTACAGAGTCCAGAAAAAGGGGTGTTTTTCCTTTTATTCACATAGTCACACTCCCCTAAATACAGTTTGTGAAATATATTTTTCTTTCCTATTTAGAGGTTTCTTGTTTTAGGCGTCATATTCTGGAGCGCTGAAATGACATTATTTTTCTTATAATTAAATCCTAAGGGTAATATGAGGTTATTATATTTTTGATAAAGCATCAACTGTTGGTTTGGAGAACAGAAAACCATCCAGGAAACAGAGGCAGATCGGAAAAAATGTTCCTGCAATGGCTTAGCGTTACATGCGTTATCATATTTTGTGTCGACAAGACTTCATTGCGATGTTATTTTTTCCCACTCCTATTTCATTCATATGACGTCGCTGCAACCCATTTTGCCATGTAAAGCAACGAACAGAAGTGAACAGAACATCGTAACACCGCCGCGTATCATCGTGTAACATCACAACGTCCCATCAGTTGTCGGTCTTTCGTTGCCGCAAAAAGTTCATTTGGAGCATCCTACTGAACACAGAGTCGAAAAGACCTGAAGGAGGCTGTTCATAAAACACATTACTCCATTTCTCATCGATTTCAACACCTGTCCTTTAATATGGACCAATAACCTATTTCTCTTTTCAGTCGTTATAGGCTTACTTTACATTCGTAATTTTCAATATTGCGATTGCAACTGAAAGCTGCAATATAAATTGTGGCTCGAGGCTCAACCGTAGAAAGGGGAAACATTCCACAGTGGTCTAGTTGAATGCTTGATTATCCATCCATATCTGTTATATTTTGTGCTGGTCCACTGGCTCGAGTACCTCTCATTCTAACCCATTGTGAAACCTAAAGTCGGCAATTTTATTTCCAAATCTGTTTTGCTAAGGTTCTTCTTCTGTGCACATGGTGGACTGGTTCCGGAGAACTCAGTGCACGTAGGCCCTCTTTAGTTGGGCCTCTTTTGCTAGGGTTACATCCATTAGACATGGCAAGAGTTACATCTTCTAGACATCTCAATAGTTACATCTTTGTGTGATATTTTGTGGTGTATATTGCAGAGATGTAACAGAAGTGATCAAAGTGAATCAAATCATAACATTACATTTTTGAAACTCGTGTACAAAACATTGTCGGTTAACAGTCTTTCTTGTAGTTCAAAGATTTCAGTTTTGAGAGCTGGATTTTTTCGGGGGGATTGAAATAAATTGAATAACAAAAAATAATTCACCTTAAAACAATTACACTCAACATTAAAATATATAATTCGTACTTTAAAAGGATACTTTGAGTTTTAAACTATGGGATATTGTTAAGAACTCCAAACCGCAAGACACGCCTTTGGCGTGGATTTTCTTGCAGACCAGACCGAGTCAGACCGAAGGCGGACTATAGAAAAACAAACCTCGTCAATATCTTACGTAAGAGGAGGGAACACAACCTAAAATGCTATCCAAATTGATGTAAAACCACCCAACTTTACAAAAAAATTACCCTTCACTCCGCTCGCAGCATGTCTCGGACGCTCTACAGATGGCAGATCGCTCGCGCTGTGGCTCTGTCGGTCTACAGAAAAACAAACCCAATCAATATCTTACATAAATGAAGGGAACGCAATTCGGCTTACGTAGCTATTGAAATTGATGGCAAACCTTACAAAATAACGCTTCTCTTTGCTCCTTGAAAGTTGGACTACGGGCATTTAATTAAGCTCATTATTTAGAGGGTTGAGGGGTAGATACATTTGTCAATATTGTCCTCACAAAATGAAGAGATGTTTTTCACAAAAAATAAACTAATATTTTCTATAGAACTAATGAATATAGACACCTAAACATGAACCTAATTTAGGGGGAGAGAATCAATTAAGTCTTGTTCGACAATTCTTAAATGAAGGAACTGGAACCTTCATAAAAATCACTCCTTTCAAATCTGACGTCCAAATTCCTTCGACATGGACTTCCTCGGATCCTGCTTTGGATTTGATGGAAATAAAAAATCTATTTCTATTTGTATGTTTAGTATCCATGCAAAAATATTGTTGCACATAGGTGAGATTAAAATATGAAAAAGTAGGCCTGGTAGGCTCTTTTTTCCCAAACTATCGTTAAAAAGAGCAATAACTGTCTGCATCCGCAGACTTAGAAAAAAATATTTACATCCAGAAAATGTTCCAGTTTTCAAAATGTAGGCAGAAAAAGTTGCCAGAATTAACTGTTTTTCGTTTCTAATAATTCCTGTGGGGTACAACTAATTAGAAAGAAATGCTTCCAATAATCTTAGAAAAAACTTAATAGTTCCAATGGAACTGTCAATTTTAGAATAAACATTTTATCACATTTCTACTGCAAGTCTCAGTTATTCAGAAACAGCACAACCAGTTTATTCATCGATAGTAGTTCAAATGTATCATGGAAACAATTCCTATAAATCTCGATTATTCAGTAGTTGAAATAGGCCACAGTGTGCACACAGTAAAAATAGAGTAGTAGTTCAAATGTACTCTAATTTATTTTACTCACGATTGCAATAGCCTGGATTGAGCCTGAATCAGTAGTTCGAATATGATTTTTTATGGAACAGAGTTTTTCGTAGATTTTTTGGAAAATAAATCCGAGTTTATTCTGGTCATACAGTCATTTGAGAATTAGGAATGTTGGATGGTAGTACTAGTACTTCCTCTAATAATTCTTTTGTGCCTTAATTCGGTGAAAGACAAAATTGAGATTGCTATTATTTTTTTTTAAACGCTTACCAGGGAATCAGTCGTGCTAAGGTATTCACTTAAGTACAGGGTGTTTTGAGCATTTGGTAGTGAGAAACTTTTTCGCATGATTTATTGTAGTAGAAATGTTAGGAGTCGCCTCAGTTTTATAATCACACCCTGTATGTATTTATGTAGATTTAGATCTATGTTTTAACTTGTATTGGAATCAACGCGAAATATATTTTCATGTTGTCTCAATGTCCCCTGAAACATCGATATTTTTTATTCTGGAAGGGAAATTTCGAAGATGCATCAGTTTTTTGATTACTTGTTGAAAATAATATCATTCAATATGGAAACCTCTGAAAAGCTTGACAAAACATTCGAGTAAAGTAAATATTTTTTTTAATGGATTCTTTGGTTCTTCACTCATCATTTTTGCCTTCCGATAATTTTTCCTTGGGGATTCTGAAACGTGAAAATATTGAGATTTTATTGACACATCATTTCCATTTTTTAACCGACGAAACCAAAAAGGAAGAGGTTCTCTAGTCGACGCATATATTTAATTTTTTTTTTATGTATGATCACGCATAACTTTTTACTGAGACGTCCGATTCCGATAATTCTTTTTTCATTGGATAGGGTGTACCTCGAAGTTGGTCCCATTTGAATTTAAAAGATGAAATCTATCCCTAAGGGTAGCAAAATGAAGGATATTGATCACTCACCCTTTGAATTCTCGTCCGTTAACCGATTCTATCAGCTATAACTTTGTACTGGGATCTTCGATTTGGATGATTCTTCTTTTATCAGATAGGGTATACCTCATAGTTGATCATATTTGGATTTCGAATGGAATTATCCACCCTTACAGGTAGAAAAGTAGGGGATAATTGATTTTTCACTTGTGTACATTGGCACACATATGTAGTTGACAATGACAGATCGCTAGTGCCATTATCACAATCATTATATTCTATGAGAGGATGGAATTATATACAAAGTAATGAAATAAACTAACCAGAACAACAAAAATAATTTATATTACAACAAATAGTAAAAGTAGATAATCATATTATTTATCTACTTTTACTATTTGTTGTAATATAAATTATTTTTGTTGTTCTGGTTAGTTTATTTCATCACTTTTTATATCATTCCATCCTCTCATAGAATATTATGATTGGGACGGATGTAGGAGAACAAAAATAATGTCAATAGCGATCTGTCATTGTCAACTACATATGTGTGCCAATGTTCACAAGTGAAAAATGAACTATCCCTTATTTTTCTACCCATAAGGAAGGATAATTCCATTCGAAATCCAAATATGATCAACTATGAAGTACACCCTATCCACTGAAAAAAGAATTATCGGAATCGGACGTCTCACTAAAAAGTAAAGCGTGATCATACATAAAAAAAATATATATATATACGCGTCGACTAGAGAACCTCCTCCTTTTTGGTTTTGTCGGTTAATTGTTTTGGAAGATTAAGGAGCTTTTCGAAAAAGAAACATCTTGGGAATCTTGAAGAAAATTATCCTTCCAGATTTTTTTTATCAAACAGCTTTTATATCATTTGTAATACTTGTGAGAGTACAGATCGCCTAATATTTTTATAAGGAGTATTTTTTAGGGAAAAGCCTAGTTTTCTGTTGTTACTTAAATGATGTACTTTTGTTTATGTTATTGTCCTGTAAGATATTGATTTTTTATGCTGATTGTTAACTTTTTCAATTGTTTTAAACCTGAAGAATCCAATTATGAATGGTGCTTTTAATTTTCCTGTTGAAAATGTATATTTAGATGCAGTTTAAATAAAGATTTTCGAAAATTTCAATCTTGGTTTTATTATGGTTGAGTATTGATATAAGCTAAGCCGACTTGTCGCAGTTCGTCCTCTTCTTGCAAGAAGTCAGATCTCAAGAGGTCCCAAAGTTTTTCCTTGCGTTCCTGCAACAATTCAGAAAATCTGCTACAAACCCAAATGAAGGTAAAATATTGAATTCCGTTATGAAAATAATTTTTTTATCAACATGAAACAACTTTTGGTCTGTTGACGTTTCGGCTTTTATGAATTAATCTTCAGGGCACTTTAATAGGAATTAATTATTGACATTATTCAAAAAGTGTATTGTATGTTGAAAATATAAATTCCTAATATGGACTGTGATAGTAGAATTTTTTATCTTTCTCCCATACATTCCACATTGTTATAAATAACCGTAGTTCAATTTATATTACCCGAAGATGACTTCATGAAAGCCGAAACGTCGGCAACAGATCAATAGTGGTTATAGTCTTCTGTAGTCGTAAAAAAATAATAACGGAAATATGCTTTTATTTTTAGATGGACAATAATAGTAACTGAAATGATTGAAAGAAAGTAGGGGGATTGTATATGAGAAATATAAAGTACCAATTTGGACTTTAAATAAAATAAACACAAATTGTAGTCTATTTGGGGGCGTTTTTATATATTCCACATTCAATCCACGTCTTTTACAGCCGAAACGTGGGCAACAGATCAATCGTGGTTATAGCCTTCTGTGATTATACCAAGTGGAAAAAATATGTTATATTTGTTTATTGTTTTGAGATACACTACAATAGTTTAAAAAAACTAAAAAACACGCTTTTATTGAAAACCAAACTAAAAAAATAGAAAATAAATTTTAATAAATTTGAATTGAGAATAGTGTAAAAAAATTTAATAAACATAAATTAATAATAATGTAAATAAGAGAAAAAAAATATTTTATTTAAAAAAAAGCGTGGAGGGCTCTTTGAGATTCAGATTAAGCACCCCACGCTTTTTTCAAAATAAAATAATTTTTTTTCTTATTTACATTATTATTAATTTATATTTATTAACATTTTTTGCACTATTCTTAATTCAAATTTATTTTATATTTTTTTAGTTTGGTTTTCTATAAAAGCGTGTTTTTTAGTTTTTTTAAACTACTATTTATTTATTTTTTAGTTCGGTTTTTTATAAAAAGCGTGTTTTTTAGTTTTTTTTAAACTATTATTTATTTTCTACTTTTTAGTGTGGTTTATTTATAAAAGCGTGGTTTTTTAATTTTTTTAAACTATTATTTGTTCTAATCTACTATTAGTAACTGTAATTATTTTCCAAATCATTAATGTGTACAGCTGTATTAATAGTCAAATCTCGATTTTAGAAGTAATTCAAAGATTTTAACGTAGTCAATATATACAGTGAGCCGACATCTTGAATTTTTCAATTTTCACGAAAGAATCATAATATTGGACTCCAAAAACCCCCACATACCAATTTTGAATAGAATCGGACCATAAACACAGAGATCATCGGCCATCTTGGAGCCGCCATTTTGATTTTATGAATTTTGAGGAAAAATTGATAATCTTCGAACCTGAAAACCCCCACATTCCAATTTTGAATCGAATCGGGCCATAAACCTATATCTAGTCCGCCATTTTGTTTTTTTTCAAAAACCATTTAATTTCATAAATTTGGACAAAAAATTCATAATCTCCAACTCCAAAACCCCCACATACAAATTTTGAATAGAATCGGACCATAATCACAAAACTCCTGCGCCATTTTGGAGCCGCCATCTTAAATTTGACAGAAAATTCATAATATCCGACCCCGAAAACCCCCACATACCAATTTTGACTCGAATCGGACCATAAATACAAAACTTGTCCGCCATCTTGGAGTTGCCATCTTCAATTTATGAATTTGAACTAAAAATCAATAATCTCCAACTAAATTCATAATCTCCGACTCGTCCGCCATCTTGAATTTGTGAATTTTGATAAAAAATTCATAATTTTCGACCCTGTTAACCACCACATACAATTTTGAATAGAATCGGACCATAAACACAGAGATCATCGGCCATCTTGGAGCCGCCATTTTGATTTTATGAATTTTGAAGAAAAATTGATAATCTTCGAACCTGAAAACCCCCACATACCAATTTTGAATCGAATCGGACTATTAACCTATATCTCGTCTGCCATTTTGTTTTTTTTCTAAAACAAAAATTCCATGAGCCGCCATTTAAGTCATAAATTTGGAAAATAAATTCATAATCTACAACTCCGAAAACCCCCACATACAAATTTTGAATAGAATCGGAAATAATCACAAAACTCCTCCGCCATTTTGGAGCCGCCATCTTGAATTCATAAATTTTGACAGAAAATTCATAATATTCCATAATATCCCAATATACCAATTTTGACTCGAATCGGACCATAAACACAAAACTTGTCCGCCATCTTGGAGTCGCCATTTTGTTAGTCGGATGTCGGCAAGTGCTCCAAAAATGGATTACAAATTTTGAACCGGAAAGAATGTCATACGAACGAATCAAGTTGAATAAAATCTTGTAAAATTGATTGTGAAAAAAATCTCATTATGGAATATAATAAATAAAATTACACAAATTATATGTGATACTCCATGGGACTTTTTTATCTTTCTCGCATACAATCTTTTTTTTTAATGATCGTTATTCCTATTATTTTTTCCAGAAAGCTGAAAACAAAACGTTGGCAGAAGTTAAAGGGATGTGGATTGTATGTGGTTCCAATATTAAATCAACTCAAATTCCATATACTTTATCTTTCTCACAAAAAAATACGTTTTTTATATTATATTGTCCTGAAGATGACTTTATAAAAAGCGAAACGTCAGCAACAGATCAGTAGTAGTCAATGGCCTTCCGTGATCATATCAACTGAAGAGAAATCAGAAAATGAAAATTGCTATTATTATCCATAATAGGAATTAGATTATTCACAAAATAGGTAAATGTGAGAAAAAATAAGTCTCAATTGGGACTTGAGAATCAAATATATTCACATTATTCGGATAGTCCATATGGGGAATTTGTCATATTTCTCACGTATAATCCACTTTTATGTAATAATTCTAATTGCATTTATATTGCCTGAAGGTGACTTTCCGAAAGCAGAAACATCAGTTCAATTAGAGCCTTGTTGATGCTGAGTAAAAAAATGCACTATAACAGAAAATGTGCACTGTATGTGAGGAAAAATAAAGTCCCAATGTGGACTATAATAAATAAAATAAACATAAATCTTTTTACAATTACAAGTTTTCATTTAACTGGCTTTGTTCGTATGTCATTCTTTCCGGTTCAAAATTTGTAATCCATTTTTGGAGCACTTGCCGACATCCGATTGAGCTGAAATTTGGCAGGTGTTCATAAATCCGGTGAACATGCATTATGAAATTTTTGTTAGCGGCTCCAAGATGGTACGATTCGATTCAAAATTGGTATCTGAGGGTTTTCGGGGACGGAGATTGTGAATTTTTTGTTAAAATTCAAAAATTCAAGATGGCGGACGAGTTTTGTGATTATGGTCCGATTCGATTCAAAATTGGTATGTGGGGGTTTTCGAGGTCGGAGATTATGAATTTTTTGTCAAAATTTATGAAAATGAAATGGCGGCTCATGGAACTTTTGTTAGGGGAAAAAAAAACAAAATGGGGCTCCAAGATGGCGAACGAGATTTAGGTTTATGGTCCGATTCGATTCAAAATGGCGACTCCAAGATGGCCGATGATCTCTGTGTTTATATTCAAAGTTGATATCTTTGGGTTTTCGGGGTCGGAGATTATGATTTTTTTATAAAAATTCACAAATTGGCGGACAAGTTGTAATTATAGCCTGATTCGATTCAAAATTAGTATGTCGGGGTTTTTGGGGTCGGAGATTATGAATTTAGTCAAAGATTATTGATTTCTAGTTAAAATTCATAAATTGAAGGAGGCATTTCCAAGATGGCGGATGAGTTAATCTTTAGATGGTCTCCTACTCAAAAAGTACAATATAAAATAATCAACAAAAAACCTTTTTAAAGGCAATATTTCATTCAAATGCACTAAAAAGTAAAAAATTATTGCTTTGGATGAGTGTCATAGGTTATTCCGTGAGTTATAGATTCAAAAGCTTGTCACTTTTGCATTCGAACTGAAAACTTTCCGCGGCAAGCTTTTGAATCTATACCTCAAGGAATAACCTACGTTACACATCCAAAGCAATTATTTTTAACTTTTCAGTGCATTTGAATAAAAGCTTGTTTTTAAAAATATTTTTCATTAATTATTTTATTCATTTATTTCCCATAAAATCCACATTTTGTAAATAATCTTTATTTCTAGAATAGTTCCCTGAAGATGACTTTATAAGAGCCGGAACGTTGGCAAATATCAGTATTGGAAAAAATATAAAAATAACATGATACAGACATAAAACATGAATCAACTATTTTTGTCATGTCGCAAAGAAATTTTTTTTTTACCATTCATTATATTCTGTCAATTCTATACTATTATCAATATATTTCAAAAATAATCACTTTAATTCTTCCTAAAAGTAATTAAAAAAAAAAAATCCATTGATCTCACCATAAAGTGTGATTTTAGCAACATACCTATTTTAAGGTTTCAATGTCCATTGATATTATATGGAAGTATGCATGGATTTTCAGGTGAATATCATTCAACGTTCTGCGTGGTATTTGCCAGGAAAGTAGTTGTTTTTCACCTGAGATCTACCATTTTCTGGTTCAATTTTATATTGAATCCTTTATGTGAAGAAAACCGTTTAATTCGATTTTTCCATTCATTCCACTTCACATGGCACTTATCTTTCACTATAAGCTAGACGGGCTTGCCACTCCTACTGAGAAGGAATCTTTTATTTAGAAACCTATCGAGGTGGGAGATTTTCGGAGTGTTTCTTTCTGTCACTAGGTACCGCCAGTTAAAATTTATCTTTTCCGGCGTACCTATAGGTGTTACAAGCTCGATGATGGTTTGTTTACGTTGTGTCTCACTTCAGCCAGAGTTCTTTGGACCTTTGGCTGGTTGACTACTCCGTACTGATGAGGGCCAAGAAGCCTGAAACCGGTATGCGGATTGTTAGGTGAACACGACATAAATTAAACATAATCGAGCTTATCAGAAAGAAACATTTGCATTCAATGTCCATTGATATTATATGGAAGTATGCATGGATTTTCAGGTGAATATCATTCAACGTTCTGCGTGGTATTTGCCAGGAAAGTAGTTGTTTTTCACCTGAGATCTACCATTTTCTGGTTCAATTTTATATTGAATCCTTTATGTGAACAAAATCGTTTAATTCGATTTTTCTATACCTATTTTACTTATGAAAAATATTTAGGTTTCTTGTATGCCATTGAGTTTTCGACCAGAAATGTATTTCATGCATAAAGGGGTCTGTAAGGAAACAATTTATGGGGAGGTCATTGGAAAAATATTTCGTCCAATATCCTGGGCCGTCCCTAAGCACCTGGCAAGCTAAGAGGAGCGTCAAATCAAGAGAAAAAATTGTTGCCGATAGTAATGAGATATAAAGATGAACAATATCTCTCAGGGAAAAAAGTTATTCTTTTTCTATATTTCAGTGATAATAAACATCTTCAAAAGCTTGCCGCACAGAAATACCCATTTTGTTCAAACCCATTACATCTGGCAATTTGGAATTGTTATTCACTGGTATGAGATCACATCCAACAAAAATAAACTTTTTGAAACATGGTTTTTGTGATTTTATTTTCAATTTTTAGTGTTGCCTTGATTCCCCATCTTAATCCATGCATTTTGACAATTTTGAATAGGTTTTGCCCCTCAATCACAAAAGTAAATACTAATTTTAAATAGAATCGGACCATGAATCACAAATGATCATCTGGGAGCAGTTGCAGCATGAACAGGGGCGTACTCAGGTAATTCCGTTACAATATGATAAAAGTGGCAACCGTTTTTGGATTATTCAGAACGTATCATCGTGAAGAACTCTGCAAATTGAGTGTGGATGACATTGAAGAAACAACAAACTCATTACTAATTTATAGTTCAGACACCAAAACCAACATTCAAGAAGTTTTTGCAGGCTTGGAAACTGCTGCAGTATGCCCGGTTTATCCAGAATTTTTCTAACAACAAATGCACTGTTCAACTAGTTGGAAAAATACTTTTGGTGAGATGCCTACCAACATTGGCAAATTTCTGAAATTACCAGATCCGCAGCAGTTTACCGGCCATTGTTTTCGAAGATCTTCAGCATCTTTTTAGCAAATTCAGGAGTAAATTTTACTATAATAAAACGATATGAAGGATGGAAGTCCTCAACTGTAGAATCAGGGATTCCATTGAAAATAAAACTCCTGATGAAATATTTCCTGGTACTAGTTCTATCTCTGCAAGTACTAGTTCTATCTCTGCACCCACTTCAGTAGCACCGTCATTAGTTAGTGAAGATGAACATTCTGCATTTGATGAATACTTCTTCAGTTACTTCTCAGGGAATTGATATTAAACATTATTCAAACTGCCAATACATATTAATGTTTATAAACAATTCCTCATAAGTAGGTAACTGTTTGAAAATATGAACAGGATATTGAATGAATGTGGTTTTTTGTGGAGGAACAACGTTTCTTGACATGTTTTTTGGGTAACCTTCCACAGTCTGAAAATGAAAATATAATCAGGAAAATCTATACAAGTGTAGAAAGGGCAAACTGATTAGTTCACCCCGATAAGTTATTGCGTTCACCAAATTATATTTCCTATAGAGCAAAACTTTTTCGATTGCTATCAAAAAAAAAATTAGAAAAATTCAAAAGATACTTCTCTATATAGTTTTTGCTTGACGTTTCGGGGACTATATCTGCCCCCGTTCTCAAAATCTTCTAAATCTCCTTTAATTGTTTTATAATTTGGATTTTTTCTCGCAGAGTCTTTTTCGCTTTTTCAACTGACGGATGAGTTTGCCCTTTCTACACTTGTATAGATTTTCCTGATTATATTTTCATTTTCAGACTGTGGAAGGTTACCCAAAAAACATGTCAATGAACAGGATGTTCATAAAATCAGATGTGGAATCATCTGTCCCCCTTTTCAATAGGTAACTGTGTTCTGATTATTATTACATTTCATTTTACTTTCAACACTAGTGTTGAAAATATTTTTAACACTAGTATTAAAAGTGATTTTGACATAAGTGATTTTGACATATTATGTGAAAACGTAATTTTGAATGGCAGTTGTACAAAAAAATATTTGTTTTCATTTTAATAGAAAATATTTAAAAAAAAGATTCATGTAATAGTTCCATCAGGAGAGCCAGTGCACTTTCAGAAAAAATCTTCATTCACAGGGACATCCCCTTCTGAATTCGAAAGTGTTCATTATTTGTATTCTTTAATAATGATAAGAAACCTTCATTTGAAATAAGATGTCATATCTCAAGATGTTAAAATAAATTACAAAAATCTACACAATATGATCTGTGAAAATGTTTTATATACAGCAATTCAATGTGTGCAAAATGGTTCGGAAATATTATGTTGTGCCTATGAAAAGGCTATAGAAAAAAGAAAAATAATACCATTTGTGGTATCCTCAAAATCGCCACGTTCGGCGGACATTTCTGTTCTATTCATGTATGGACTGAACATTGCAGTGGAGGTTTATCTCAAAAACTCTCACTTTTAACATCAATGAGATGTTTTTTTTCTTACTTGCAGGAGTTCAGAACAGGCGTCCAAGGAATATTGAATTCCTTGTAAAAACAGAACATTTAAATAATAGTTTGCTTTGAATGGAATTAATCTGATTAGCAAATAAGCTCTGTAAATGTCTGGTAAGACGAACTCTTGAAGTGCTTACCCGTAAATCTAAATGACTGAGATAGTACAATTCCTGTCGTATTTCTATATTAGTAGAATTCAACCCACGGTGAACCACGGGATTTCTTCTGATATCCTGATAGGGATTTTGTCCCATGATGAGTGCATTTCTGAAATTTGCTTTCTGTTTTGGGAGGAAATTCGATATGGCAGATACTCACATTCGTGCTAAGTTTGATTTCGTTCTTGGGTGAGTCAAATTCTGGCAGACTTTTTCCATTGAGAAAAAATCTTGCTTGTTTTTTGACAGTGTCAAACACTGTCAAACAACTTCATTCACAGGGTGATCTTTCGGGTTCATTCAATAAAAATACAATCTATTGCGCGCGACTATTGTTGCGAATTTGGGGAGGGTGGCTTTGGAAATACTAACTAGTTATTGTCCATTTATTTATATCACACAATACACAACAATAATGTACTCTCAGAATTAAATAACTTAAACTTCATTTTATTCGATGAATTTACTAACTTTTTGGGATTTACTCAAGCGCGGCAGAATAACATAAGGAGGGAAACCTTGCACCCTGTTAAGTACCCCCACCATACAGGGTCGATATAGGGTCGTGCGTTTTGGGCAGCCGATCAGAATAGTAAAAAAAAATCGATTGTTAGAAAAACTCGATCGCGTCAGATTAAGGCAAGGAAAGTTAATTACATGCAGAAAAGTGTGCATTTCAATAATCTGACGATTTGCACGTGAAAAAAAAAACAAAGTTGAAAAAAACGTCACCTGGACATTTCGGCGCGGTTAATTTTTTTTAATTCAAAGGAAACATTTAAGGATGGAAATAATTTAATCTGCGATTTCCACAAACTAAGTAGTTAAAATCATCAATAATATAGGGGAGCCCAATAGGGAATTTTGGGATTTACTCAAGCGCAGCAGATTAACATAAGGGGAGATACCTTGCTCCCTGTTGAGTACCTCCACCGTATATAAGCCTTCTAACTAGGGCCGCGCGTTTAGCGCAGCCGATCAGAATAGTAAAAAAAAACTATCATTAGAAATATTCGAGCGCGTCAGATTAAGGTAAGGTGGGTTACTTACATCCTGAAAAGTGTGCATTTCAATAATCTGACGATTTGAGCCAGATTAAGATAAGGTGGGTTACTTACATCCTGAAAAGTGTGCATTTCAATAATCTGACGATTTGAGCCCGACGTGAGGGAGTGGCTGGGTTACAAACTTGCCGAAAAAAAAAAACGTTACCTTGACATTCTCGAGCGCGGTCGATTTTATTTTTATTTTGAAGGATATAATTCAAGGATAACGGGAAAAATATAATCTGCCGATTTTCACAAGCCGAAGTAATAAAAGACGTAAATAAAGTTTAGTGCGTGTAGCTGCGCAGTGAAGCATGTATTCCCCACTCCGCGCCTCTCTTTCCCTTGACATTATAATAATAATAATAATAATAAAATGTCTTTATTTTAATTATCCTCGGCGAAGTCCAGTTAGACTGCTCAACTCAACCGAGTACCAGTTACGAATAAATTATTTCATACAGAATTATGCCTACATATATATATATATATATATATTATAATTAACAATCATGGGAGTAACAGGTATGTTCAAATAACTAAAATGTAACATGTAAATAATGCAAAGAATGCGTAAAGGGAGAACGTTAATATAATTACAACATATAAAACAAAAATGTTATAGAACCATAAGGTATTGCTTAAAGGCTCTTTTAAATCCATAAGATGATTTGTTCTTGATAGGAGTTGGTATGGAGTTAAATATTTTTACCGCAGAATGAGAAAATGACCTTTTGAATGCAGCAGTGTTATGCCTGGGTATTACAAGTAGGTTTCTATTTCTGGTGTTTATATCATGCACAACCGACCTATATGACATTTTTTTTCTAATATACGAGGGAGTTCCTTTTTCTAATACTTTATGAACAAAACATGCAAGGTGAAGTTTCCTTCTGTGCTGCATATCAAGCCACCCTAGTTCAGCTCTGAATGGAGTTACGTGGTCTCGTAATCTTAGTGAACAGATGAAACGAATACATGAGTTCTGAATTCTTTGAATTCTAGTTGAAGTTCGAATATCAAGACATGGTCCATAAATAATATCGCCATAATTTGAGTGGCTCAAAACTAGTGATTCACATAACTGTTTTTTCAATTCTTTGTTTAGTATTGTTCTGTTGCGGTAAAGATTTCTTAATGACATATAGCTTTTCTGGACTATATGCTTAATATGCGTTTTGAACCGTAAATCATCATCAATGAATAGTCCCAAATTTTTTATTGCTCTACAGGGCTCAATACTCACACCATTGATTACTACTTCTTCAGTAATAATACTATTACCAAAACATATCATTTGTGATTTAGTGGGATTTAATTTCAAACCATGTTTATTGAAGTATTTCAATATTTTATCAAGAGTATCATTGATTTTTGTAATGACCATGTCAGCATTATCTTTGTTGAAACTTCATACACTTGAGTATCATAAATTGATGTATATAACAGTCACCAGAAAGTTCTTTTAGATCCATAGTATAAAGTAAAAAGAGTAGCGGCCCTAGTATTGAGCCCTGAGGAACTCCTCGAGGTAATGGCATTGCACTTGAACTGGTGTCCTCTAGGACAACATACTGACAACGGTTGGAGAGATAGCTTCCAATTAATCCTATGGTTTCCTTAGATAAACAGTAATAATTTAGTTTTGCCAATAATAGATTATGACCCAGGGTATCAAAAGCTTTACTATAGTCTAATGTAACCAGTAATGATGTATTGCTACCATCAGTTGCCTGAAATATATCATCTAATACTTTAGTTAATGCTGTAATTGTACTATGCCCAGACCTAAAACCAGATTGGCAATCAGAAAATAGTTCATTCTCTGTGAGGAAACGTAAAATTTCATTGAAAATCAGTCTTTCGAACATCTTGGATAGCACTGGAAGCCTACTGATAGGTCTCAGATCAGACAGACATTTAGGATTTGAGACCTTTGGTAACGGTAAAATAACTGCATTTCTCCAATTTATGGAAAATATCCCTCAAGTAGGCAGCAATTGAATATGTGAGCGATAAATGGCAATAAAAAGGGGCAGCACATTTTTATCATATGGAGGGTTATTCCATATGATATTTGATTTGATACTATCTACAGCCTCCAGAACGTCATGCTCCCGAAAGGGTTCAATTTTGCAGTGGTCTAGGTTATAATTCACTTTATGGGTATTATAATACTGTACAAGATCATCATCAACTTGACACTCTAATGCATTGACAGAGTTAATGAAATGGCAATTGATAGCTTCAGCATCATTCAAGTCAGGTGGTACTGATATATCAGATTTCTTAGAATGGATATTCAACTGTTCAAGTGCTTTCCAGGTATCTTTCCGATTCTTTTTAGTTCTGTGAATTTCATTCAAATAATTCTGCTTCTCAGTACTAACTGCCGCGGTGAAATCATTTCTTGCTCGCTTGTATGCTTCCCAATCATCCAAGTTTTTTGTTGATTTGTACTTGGCAAGTAATTTGTTTCTTTGTTTTTTCATGATCTTTAAATTATTAGTTATCCAAGGAGCCCTCGGTACATTATATACACAATGCTCTTAGTCCAGGATCCATGGTCCACTTTTGCACTTGATTACTATCAAGCTAATTTTCCGTGAGTAGCTTCATTTTGATGAGACGCCCAACAATTTCCTGTACGAAACTCTCGATTGTGGTAGCTAACAGAGGTAGCAAGGATAAAATATGTCGATTTGATGATTCTCAAAAATTTATTACTTACTGGATTTTTTTTTGTTAAATCTCAAGATAATCATCTAAATTATTCGAAAAAATATTTGTCTTACAAAATGTATGGTTTGATCAAAGAGTCCCTCCCCTCCTTCGAACATGTATCGATAACGGGGTCATCATAAATGATTACTAACCAGTTGTTTTTTTTTTTACTTAGTTAATATTTATATCATTTAACAGTCATATTGTCCTACAAATTGCGTGGTACGTTATCCCGGTCCTACGCTCAGAAATTGTTAATACCACAAGACCATTTTTCTCATTACTAACTGTAGGACAAAAATAATACATAATAGGTTAGTGTGTTCTCTGCCCAAACGAAACAATGTCCTACAAGAAAACAGGTATGTATCACTAGTCCGACAAGAAATGTAATTTTTTCGTTTTCCTATTTGTAACATAAGATACAATGAAAAAATTTTTTTAAAATTTAAATAACTTTATTTTTTAGTAAACTAGGTACAAAAATGTCTGTATTTATATATAAAAAAAACACTCCATAATTATTTTGCAGCACAAAAAATATTTCTTGAAATTATTTCTCGAGAGGCAAAATAAAACACGTGGTCAACTGAAACAATGTTTGCACGCTTATGCTCTGCGCATGACTCAGCTGTAGTAGCAAAATACAGAAACCCAAGCGGCACAATTTTTTTTTTGTTAATGTTTTGTTGAATTTAAGTTGACGATTATTAATTTTTTAACTTTTGAAATCTACCAAAAAGTCAACATTTTTTTTGTGACGCTTGGGAAATAAATTGATTTTTAATTTTATGAATTTCAAATATATATTCAATTGGAGCACCGCGATAACGTACCAGCATTTGTAGGACAATGTGACTGTTAAATTATATAAATATTAACAAGTAAAAAAAAATCAGCTGGTTAGTAATCATTTTTAATGACTTCATCATCGATACATATTGGAAGGAGGGGACTCTTTGATCAAACCATACATTCTGTAGGACAAATATTTTTTCAAATAATTTAGATAATTATCTTGAGATTTAACAAAAAAAACCCAGTTAGTAATAAATTTTTGAGAATCATCAAATTTTCCTTCTCCTCTGTTATCTACCACAATCGAGAATTTTCGCAAGGAAATTGTTGGGCGTCTCATTAAACGAAGCTATTCACGAAGATTCAGCTTGATAGTAATTATTTTTACATCAAGGATCTGTACTACTACTTTTGAGCGTAGGACCGGGATAACGTACCACGCAATTTGTAGGACAATATGATGTTAAATATATATATTAACTAAGTAAAAAAAAAATCAGCTGGTTAGTAATCATTTATGATGACCCCGTTATCGATACATGTTGGAAGGAGGGGACTCTTTGATCAAACCATACATTTTGTAGGACAAATATTTTTTCGAATAATTTAGATAATTATCTTGAGATTTAACAAAAAAAAATCAGTTAGTAATAAATTTTTGAGAATCATCAAATCGACATATTTTATCCTTGCTACCTCTGTTAGCTACCACAATCGAGAGTTTCGTACAGGAAATTGTTGGGCGTCTCATCAAAATGAAGGTACTCACGGAAAATTAGCTTGATAGTAATCAAGTGCAAAAGTGGACCATGGATCCTGGACTATCTGGCTTGTTTGTGTTTTAATATAAGTTTTGTGAATTAACTTTTGTGAATTTGATATCTGCTATACTATGAGTGATATTATTATGAAGTGTGTATTTTGTGAAAAAGATATACATCTGAAAAAATTGTTAAATTTACGTCGAAAATATTAAAAAAATGCAAGACGGTTTTGGAGTATCGTCGTAACAACGTACAATAATATTGAAATTTCCGCTGAAACATCATTAACTTAAGGATATCACGCACAGTGTTATAAGTTATTCACAGCGATTAAAATACCTTCCGATTTCCAAAATTCGGTAAAGTGCAGCGGAATGTGATAATGCACCGGAAGTTTCCGATGGGGAGAGTTCCGAATCACATGTTCTTGTTATTTCCATTTCATGCTATTTTCCGTGCATTTTATTTGACACATTTAATGATAAAAAAATCATGAGTAATTTTTTTTTCAAATCGCCAGATTAAGAAAATCTCACCAAATAATTGTCAGATTATGGGTCAGCATATCTAGGACATCAAGCTGAACCATCTCTATGATAATCTGACGCGCCCGAGTATTTCAAGATGGCGATTATTTTTTTTGCATTTTATTAAAGCGGCCGCGAGCTTGCGTCACGTTTGAATCGTCAGTCTTTTGAATGGGAGTTTCTTTCCCTATATACACTATTCATATCTGACGCGCTCGAGGATTTCTATATGACTATTTTTTTTAACATTTTTGAAAACCTGTAGACGCTCCCCCCACCGGTGGAAGGGTATAGATCGTATAACCTTTTTTTCTATCTACCATCTAATCTTTAAAATCCAATAGGTCCCCATGATGCTCGAGTAAATCCCTATTTAGCCTCGTGGGCTCCCCTACTATTTTGCGTGATGCACAGCTGTTTTAGGCAAGCGACCAAAAATTGCAAGCATTTTCTTAAAACCCTTATTACACTATGCCTTTTTCGTGCCTATTTGTCTGCCTGACTGCCCGTGGCTGAAATTTTAAACAAATACGCATGCGCGCGTGGCTATTTTGTTGATTGTTTCAGGCGTGAAAATAAATAGGACTGGTTCTATTTTTTCCGCCTGAATCGAGGGGATTTCAAGGACGTTTGTGGAAATGTCAGGTTTGCCAAAACAGGACTTGACATAACCAACAAATAGATGAAATTAATCACATAGTTTTCGTTTTGTTCAGTGTGACAGAAAAGAAGAAAAAATCGTGTGCCAGGTAAAGCAAAAGTTGAAACAGATAGTCCAGGTATACTAAATTACTTAATCATTTAAGGTAAATGTCAATTTTCCTTAGGTTTGCAGCTCTGAAATTAGCGCCTGAAACAATCATCAAAAAGGCACGGTGTAATAGTGCCAGTTATTTGGGGAAATTCAGCCAACAAATAGCCATGAAAATAAGCACAAAAATAGGCACGAAAAAGGCATAGTGTAATAAGGGTTTAAGGCTAATTTTTTAATAATACGTCACATTGGTTGAGTAGAGAAATTGCCTGCAGTCATCCGGTTTCGTTAGCGTTTGGCGTGGGGGCGGCTTTGATTTTGTAAAAAGACTATATACCTCCCAACTACTTTTTAAAATCCGAAAATTAATTTGCGAGCAGTATATTAATTAAAAATGAGTTTTACGATCGTCAGTCATGCAAATCTTGTAACCGATCGCGTCAGTTGTAAAAAATCGGTACATCGGCCAGTACAATCAAATACTTGGGATGTCATATTTTACCAGAAAATTGCGCGGTTTTCTATCACGTTTCATATTATTAAAAGAATTTCTCGAAATCCCACAGCTAAACTTAATTATGGAATTATAGCATGGGGTGGTGTGAACGATAAACACTTGAACAGTCTGAACGTAATAGAAAAACATATCTTGAAAATTATATATGGTAAAAAAAGGACTTATTCAAGTAGAAATTCGTTCAGGGAGAGCGGAATTTTTCATGTTAAACAGCTGTTTTACTTGAAAATCTTTTCCAAGATTCATGAAGGCAAAATATCACTGAAAAAACTTCAACACCCATATAGTACTAGGTAAAAAGAACATACAGCCTTGGTCCCAAGATGTAATAAACTAGTCGGTCAGAGGCATTGCAGCTATCTGGTCTCGAAAATATGGGATTTAGTAGCAGATACGATAAAAAACATAAAAAATAAAAATAAATTAGAAAAACAGATTGAAAACTGGCCGAAAAACTGTAATGAGGTTATATTTCAGGAAACCATCAACCAGTTCAATTGAAACTATACTTGCCGTTTAACTTGCCACTCATTCTCAACATTGATTTTTTTATTTTTCTATTCAATTGCCTTGCATGAGTTGATTTAATATTATACGTGACTTGTTTTTGTTATATGTTATCTGTCCATCACCAAGAGTGAATGAATTAATTTTGTATATTCAGTTCCATTTTCAATAGGTTGGCTATACCACACACAAGAAAATCTTATGAGGTTTCTTCCGTGGTAGAATATTAATATAATCACAAAAAATATAGTCAGTCAGTATATTTCTGTAACAGATACCATCAATATCCGATAAAAGGTTGCGCCTTGCCCTTCCATAATACGGTGCGCTCAATAATTATTAAAATATATAATATTAAAGTTAAATAATAAAATTAATGAATTCATATAATAAAGTATATTTCATAAAATCTTTTTAGCATTGTACATTAAAAAAACATTAAAAATATTATTTATCACATACATAAATTCACTTCTAAGCCTTAATATAAGTAAATCTACAATCTCATTTGCAGATGACACTGTATTGATCTTCGAAGACGACTCTTGGCATGGTGTAAAAGTAAAAGCGGCAGAAGGTGTACAAAATGTTAAAGAGTGGCTGGATTTTAATAAAAAATTTCACATACGAGCACTAAAGTGCAGTATTGGCTGTAAATAAAAAAAGTACTAAGTAATTACTATTATCAAAGTTTTCAAACTTCAATCAACGGCCTCACTAAGTGCAAATAACTTGCTCCTTGTCATAATTGAAGATATGTCATTGATAGTCACGAGGATAGTCATAAACACACAGAGTGTTAGTTACTATCAGTCCTCATTTTGTATTAGCCTACTTTGATCTTTTCATAAATATCAGTGTCATTAGGAAGATCACGGGCATCCGCAAATGTATCACCAACCGCCAATAGCCGGTTGCATTTTGTTCACGCAGTGATCCAGTGATGTATGTGATTGTGTCGTAGATAGAATTTCGAACCAACGCAGAGTCTTATACTCGAAAATAGCTTGTTTGTAATATTATAGTTCATACTCGTATACAAACAATACCTGGGCGACTGAACTTTGCTCGGTGGTTTTTTTTTGTAAAATCTTGTTTTTTCGGATATGGCTACAAATATGTACACATTTTAAATAAACCCTATGATTTTCTTGGAGTAACCAAAGAAAAACATATCTAACATTGAATTCGGATAATGTCATATAGCGCCATCTCACAAAGTTTAGAGGTACCTGTAGCCCAACATCCAATAGAATCATAAAATTTTAGGAATTCTAACCTGTCAGTATCACTTGTCACACCACATAGAGTACACATTTATATTTATAAAATTTTAAACAACGCTAATGTGGTTGTAGTAACTTTTGAAACTTCGTTTGATTCCTTGATCTACAGTTTTTTTTGTATCACTATGTTAGATGAATATGTTTAACATCATTGAAACCAACCTCAACAAAGTTTCTCCCTCATGATGGAAATAAACATTTCCGAAAGCTGGGATAAACCTTAAAGAGTTTACTTTTTCATTGCTGCTCTCCCCTATATATATATATATATATATATATATACATATATATATATATACATATATATATATATATATATATATATATATATATATATATATATATATATATATATATATATATATATATATATTAGTGTCCGCCAGAATCTTGGAACCATATTTTTTATTAATAGTTTCTCAGAAAATTTCATTCTTTACAAAAGTTAGTGCATTCAATTAGACTAAATACGCGCATAGCCGTTATTATCAGTGGCGTGCGGCTAAGCGGAAATCGGCCGATATTCTAAATTCACTATTGAGTAAAGTACTATGGAAAATATTGAAAAATTATTTTGAAAAAAGTTGTTTGCAAATAAAAATTATTCCTAGTTATCCATTTTAGTCTACCAATTAATTTCAATAACTGCTTAATGAGTTTGCCTCAATTTTTAATGGAAATTATCGACAATAATTTTTGCGTACTAAATTACTAAAGTAGCATAAATTGTCTATCACAACAATTAACTGATCTAACAAAATCTTGAAGATGAGTCCAAAAAACAGTAATGGAAAGATAATAAAATAAAGCCAGGATCCTAAAAAATAGGTCAATTAGAAAAATATTTGCTGAATAATTAATAACCACAAAATAAATATTTAAATTAAGACTTGGTAGATAGGTGTAGTACCTACCAGACTGGATAAGTGGGAAAATCTTTTCATTGCAAACAACTTTTCTAATAACATTTTTCGATATTTTTCATAGTAATGGCACTTTACTCTATAGTGAATTTAGAATATCGGCCGATTCCCGCTTGGCCGCACGCCACTGATAATAACAGCTATGCGCATATTTAGTCTAATTAAATGCACCAACTTTTATGAAAATTGAAATTTTCTGAGAAACTATTAATTAAAAAAAATCCCATATGGTTCCAAGATTTTGGCGGACACTGTATATATATATATATATATATAGTGTGTTTCACTTCTCATGGAAACAAGTTTTTTATCTGAACGTATGTGATAATCTTAATTCAATGTTTTTTACAGTAAGCCGCACAAGAATGAAGAATTTCCTCGATTTTATACTGTATTGTTTAGCTTTTTTATTACCTCACATTTCAGTTCCTGAAGGAGAGATAATAAATCTCGAAAGCTTGAACAGAAAAAAGAGCATTTTCTTTTAATAAGTGACTGCAAAACCTGCCAAATACAATCCTCTCTCTACCATCCAGTAGAAAACAATTCTTACGTATACGTATATATATATATATATATATATATATATATATATATATATATATGATTGGTTGGTTATTGATTTTAAATGTATATATATTTAGTTGAACTTATTTCACAGATTTCAATTTCTGAATCCCTATCATAACAAATGAAAACTCCGGCTGTTATCTTACCATTCTCTTTTTAAACCTCTTTTTTTATCCTATCCCAGCTCAGTCAGGTACGCCTATGAACATGAGTCAGCTCCATCTCAGCAGTCGGTTCTGTGATCTGTATTGCCGACTTGGCACTAATGATTCGATAAGAAATGCTGTTCAGTGGGAGAAAAGTGTGGTTAGATAAAATACAGATTGCAGAGAATAAACAAATGGTTTATTAAAAACTACTCTCACTTTTTATTTCACTCCCTCTCACATTACTAATCTCTCCTTGTTCCTGATCTCCCCTCTCTCTACCTTCTGCACCTTATTCCAAACCAACTTTTTTACCATCTCTCAAATCCATTTTCTGAACACTTATACAAATATGTCAATGCAAAAATTCCAAAATGTCAACTTTTTACTTTTCCTGTATAAATATTTTTGATTTCGAAAAATAACTTTGTTTTCAATTTTAATTTGCTTCTAATTTTTGTTTTGGCAACTCAGCTCCGCGTTGGGCGACAATTGTTATCATTATAACAATTGTTGTTATTGGCAAACGTAGTTGTTATCAGTGATACTCATTACATGATCATAATTTCACCCTTTTTTTTATATCGAGCCCCACTTTATTTCGCTCCGCGTTGGGCGACAATTGTTATGAATGGTTGGTTGTTGATTTTAAATTTATATATATTTTTTTGAATTTATTTCACAGATTTCAATTTATGAATCCCTATCATAACAAATGAAAACTCCGGCTATGTTATCTCACCATTCTCTTTTTAAACCTCTTTTTTTTAATCCTACCCCAGCTCAGTCAGGTACGCCTATGAACATGAGTCAGCTCCATCTCAGCAGTCGGCTCTGTGATCTGTATTGCCGACTTGGCACTAACGATTCGATAAGAAATGCTGTTCAGTGGGAGGAAAGTGTGGTTAGATAAAACACAGATTGCAGAGAATAAACAAATGGTTGTTTTTATTCAGCTAAAAACCTTAAAACTGCCCTACTCTGCGATAAATACCTTATACTAAAAAGAAACAATAATGTGAAATGGTGCAATTTGAATATAAGTGATGATTATTAATAGGAAGAATATTTAAAATTATGGTCAGTCCTTTAGCATGGATTTTTTATGAATGTTCAGCCAAAACAATGTAAACAGTGGATCAGACACTCAAAGTTATTGGATAGATATACGAAAAGTTGCACTTTGGTGAGTTCGGTGATTAGAATACCTTGTTGCTCCTTTTCCTGTGATGTTTCCAGCCCTGTGGACGTACTTTTGGAATTGCAATGACAGCTTACGTGCGTTCTTTCATGGATTTCTCTTCTATACCAGGTAAGTGGAAATTTTTGATAACTTATTTCTCCCAGTTGTGCCTTTTAGAAATTTCTCTCGTTCGGGAATCTTTTAATCAGTTTTTTCTCGAATTGTCTATCTCTTTCAAATTTTTGTACGTGGCTTCCTTTTTGTAACTTTTTTCAATCTTCCACAAACTTGTTATCCTCTCTCATGGCAACACACATCTTTTTTATTTTCTCACAGATTTTTGAATTTTGTTTCACTTCCTACCTACTAATTTGTTATTCTAATTACTACTAATGATTATGAATGCAAGCTAATTCTAAATCTTACATTTACAAATTGGTATAAAATTATATTTTTACAATTTCTCCTATCACATCTTTCATATATCATCACTTTTCCCACACAAACTCTCTCGATATCCCATTGGTGGGTTGATGTGAATTGTCATACAGGATGTTCAAAACTTATATATCAGTTGATCTTACTTTAAATTCAATGTTTTCTATAAATTTGAATTTTGACATGATTTAATTGTGGATTTTTATTAGATATTTCGGTCACATACTTTTGATAATAGAACTACTTCAGGACTGCCCTCCTGATACATATGCACCGACTAGAGCATAGTATAAGATTCTATAATAGTAAAAAGGTAAAGAAAATTGCAAAACAACATAGCATTAATGACGATAACTAAAATACCTAATATATATATATATAGTGAGAGGGTAGTCGTTGCTGACTAGTTAGGTGTAAGGCTTAAATATTGGGGTGTGCAGCAAAAGAAAAAATTTGTCCTATATATATATATATATATATATATATATATATATATTGTTGAATAAACATTTATTATTATTATTATATGCAAAAGTTCCCTCGGGAGAGTCGAGTTCATTTAAAGGAAAAATCTTCATTGAATCTAATTTCAAAGTGTTCGTTATTTGTATTGTTGAAAAATGATAAGAAACCCCCTTTTGAAATAAGATGTGATATCTCAAGATGTTAAGATAAATTACAAAAATCTCCACAATACGATCTCTAAAAATGTTTTATATACAGCGATTTAATGTATACCAAATGCTCTGGAAATGTTATGTTGTATCTATGAAAAGGCTATACAAAAAAGGAAACTGATATAGTATTTCTAATCCCGACATAAAAAGTTTCGAGAAGGAATTCTTTTTCCAGTTGCGGCCTTGACATGGGCGTCGGTATATTATTTTTCAGTGGTATTTTCTCAGTTACTTATTCTTACAATCATAGCAATTGATCACCCCATGTAAAAGTAGACACATGTTATCTCAACTGAATTTTATTATTTGTTTCGAAAGGTCTCCAGAAAGCCATATTGATAAAATTATTTTCAATGGATAATTCTTATCCTCACCAACACATGGCACTGATTAAGAAATATTGTGAACTGGGGAAATCATGCAGCTTCAGATAACAGGTGTCCAATCCAGCTAGCCGAGCTTTTATTCCTCAGATATATTTGATAGCGCCTTTACTAATAATCTGGGCAACTAGGGCTCACGCCAGAACTTTTTTATTATTGTACCAGGAACGCTTTGAAAGTAAAAACACTGGTAGTATATAAATTACCCATTTGCCGGGCAGTGCATATGAACACTTCTCGTAGTGCTCTTATTTTTATTGCCGTTCAAATTGGGATTAGAATAACTATATGAGCAGTACCTACATCGCAGTGGAGGTTAGTCTCAAAACCTCTCAGTTTTAACATCAGTGCGATGTTTTTGTTCACATCGCTAATCATTTAGGTTTGTTTACCGATAGAGACACGACCAAAGAATACTGAATTCCTTGTAAAACAGAACATTTAAAAAAGAGGTTCGCTTTGAAAGGCTATAATTTGAAATAAACTCTGTGAAGATGAGCTTTTTTAGTACTTACCCGTAAATCTAATTGACCAAGATGATAGAGTTCATGTCGTATTTCTATAAAACATGAATTTAACCCATGGTGAACTGCGGGATTGCTTCTGATATCCTGATGGGGATTTTGTCGCATGACGACTGCATTTCTAAAATTTGGGTCCATAACTTGGAACGAGATTCGAGATTGCAGCTACTCACATGCGCGCCAATTTTGATTTCGTTTTCGGGTTTTTCAAATTTTCACAGAGTTTTTTCATTGTGAAAAAAATCCTGCATGTTTTTTGACAGTGTCAAAAAACTTCATTTACAGGATGATCTTTGTCCATACTATAGATAGATAGATAAATAGTTTATTGATCCAAATGCGAGCTCATAAAGCTATAGGACAGGTCAACACAAGGTACATGTATAAATAAAATTATTCATAAAATACAATACATAGTTGAATATAGATAAAATGAGACACACATTAACGATATCAACTCACAAAATCGATAAAAATATTATAAATATCTGAACAATTATAAATGTGGACATGTTTCAGGTAAAATGTTAGTTATAACAATAAAATAAAATAAAACATTAATAAATGTAGCTTTTTAGACCCGAATTGATGCAGAAAACTCCTAATGTAAAATCATCTGTGCTCTCTATTCTATTTAGAAAATATAGTGAATTGTCAATTAGATAAGCGTTTAATTTTGTAGAATATTTTTTCACATAACTGAGTGAGTATTTTTATCTATTATTGTGAATCCCAAAAGAGCTATAACATGATATCTGTATTAGTAATTTTTTTCATTGTCAATTCAATCTGCAGTAATATCTTTGTTACAGGATCTGCTAAAACAACTGGCAATAAAAAACAGATTGGAGAGACTTTGCAGAAGTTTTTCATCAGGAGGACCAAGGAGAGAAGCCACAGAGAAAAAGATAATGCAATGCCTGCTATAAATGCAACTCTCTAATATGTGTACAATTTTCAACTGATTCACCTAGTCTTTTTTTTTGTTTATTTGTCTTTTGAATTTATATATAGGATGAGTTTTTGTTTGTCGTTTTTTATCATATTTTCACCAATATGACATAATTAATTTCTGAATTAAACCCGTTTTGTGTTGTCGAGGACGTCCAGGGGATGTACCATATATCCCAGAGACATCTCTAGGGTGTCCCTTTGATGTCCATTGTCGGGACTTGGTACATCCCTGGGACATACCAAAAGGACATCCCTTGGATGTCCTTTTCAGTGGAAAGAAGATGGCCCTTGGACGTCCCTAGTATGTACCATGTCCCGACAAAGGATATCCCAGGGACGTCCTAGTAGCAAATGAAGGACGTCCCTGGGATGTACTTGTGTTGTTAGGCTCATGAACTTATCATAACCTGCCGATTATATCCTCAGTTTTATGCTTCACATTTTCATGTATGAGTGCATTCACCAAGGTTTTTAGTCATCTCAAGCAAGTGTCCACTTGAGACAAAACAGTCTCGAGACTAGACTCACAAATGGACAAGTGCCTGAGAGCAGTCTCGGAGACGAGCAGGAGCAGGTATTAGAGACTGCACGTGTCACAAGCAGACATGCTCTTGCTCTCGTGAACTAGTCTCCACAAAGGATATCCCAGGGACACCCTAGTAGCAAATGAAGGACGTCCCTGGGATGTACTTGTGTTGTTAGGGTCATGAACTTGTCATAACCTGCCGATTATATCCTCAGTTTTATGCTTTACATTTTCATGTTTGAGTGCATTCACCGAGGTCTTTAGTCATCTTAAGCAAGTGTCCACTTGAGACAAAACAGTCTCGAGACTAGACTCACAAATGGACAAGTGCCTGAGAGCAGTCTCGGAGACAAGCAGGAGCAGGTATTAGAGACTGCACGTGTCACAAGTAGACATGCTCATTCCTGCTCTCGCGAACTAGTCTCCACAAAGGATATCCCAGGGACGTCCTAGTAGCAAATGAAGGACGTCTCTGGGATGTACTTGTGTTGTCAGGCTCATGAACTTGTCATAATCTGTCGATTATATCCTCAGTTTTATGCTTCACATTTTCATGTATGAGTGCATTCACCGAGGTTTTTAGTCATCTTAAGCAAGTGTCCACTTGAGACAAAACAGTCTCGAGACTAGACTCACAAATGGACAAGTGCCTGAGAGCAGTCTCGGAGACAAGCAGGAGCAGGTATTAGAGACTGCACGTGTCACAAGTAGACATGCTCATTCCTGCTCTCGCGAACTAGTCTCCACAAAGGATATCCCAGGGACGTCCTAGTAGCAAATGAAGGACGTCCCTGGGATGTACTTGTGTTGTTAGGGTCATGAACTTGTCATAACCTGCCGATTATATCCTCAGTTTTATGCTTCACATTTTCATGTTTGAGTGCATTCACCGAGGTTTTTAGTCATCTTAAGTAAGTGTCCCCTTGGGACAAAACAGTCTCTAGACTAGACTCACAAATGGACAAGTGCCTGAGAGCAGTCTCGGAGACAAGCAGGAGCAGGTATTAGAGACTGCACGTGTCACAAGTAGACATGCTCATTCCTGCTCTCGTGAACTAGTCTCTAGTCTTCTGTGCAAATTTTATTATAATTTTTTAAAATGAGCGAGAAGGTTGTACCAGATATACAAAGGTGGACTGATGGAGTTTTTGAGCTAATCCATATTTATGAGAAACAATAGTTTTTATGGAATTGTATAAAAATTGCTAGTGTTGAACAAGCTCCAAATTCATTTAGTCGATCTACCCAACACTTTTATTTTTCATTTTCTAATTTTATAAGCAATTAGAACATGTTAGCCCTGATGCGAATCGATTTGGAAAAAAAGGATGAAATGAAAAACTTGTGATCAAGTCACACAACTGACTGCGAGTCGACACGAAATTTTCCTGGTCACGCGAGTGATCTCAAATGGACAACACCCTGAGACCAATCTTGAGCCTCTCTCTCAAGTGGACACCATGCATTTTAGGAAGAACACAGAATACCTACCGACTTGTGTAGTGTGATTCTTCGAAGTCGCCATCTTGAATTCATAGAGTTTTACAAAAAATTTATCTCCGAACCTAAACATCCCCACATACCAATTTTAAATGAAATATGGGCATAATCAGAAAAATCGTTCTCCATCTTGGGGTCGCCATTTTGAGTTAATTAATTTTGACGAAAATTTCATAACCTCCGACCCCGAATAAATGAAATATGGGCATAATCAGAAAAATCGTTCTCCATCTTGGGGTCGCCATTTTGAGTTAATTAATTTTGACGAAAATTTCATAACCTCCGACCCCGAAAACCCCCACATACCAATTTTGAATCGAACCAGAATCACAAAATTCGTTCGCCATCTTGAATTTATTAATGTTGACAAAAAACATAATCTCCGACCCCGAAAATCCCCACATACCAATTTTGAATCGAATCATAATCACAAAATTCGTCCGCCATCTTGAATTTGAGAATTTTGACAAAAAATTCATAATCTCCGACCCCGAAAACCCCCACATATAGTATTTCTAATCCCAATTGGACAGACATAAAAAGTTTCGAGAAGGAATTCTCTTCAACACGACAGAAGTTTTTTATGATTGTACCAGTAACGCTTTGAAAGTAAAAACACTGATAGTATATAAATTTTCCATTTGCCGGACAGTGCATATGAACACTCCTCGTAGTGTTATTTTTATTGCCGTTCCAATTGGGAATAGAATAACTATACCAATTTGGAATCGAATCGAACCACAATCACAAAATTTGTTCGCCATCTTGAATTTATGAATGTTGACAAAAAACATAATCTCCGACCCCGAAAATCCCCACATGCCAATTTTGAATCGAATCGAACCATAATCACAAAATTCGTCCGCCATCTTGAATTTGATAATTTTGACAAAAAATTCATAATCTCCGACCCGAAAACCCCCACATACCAATATGGAATCGAATCGAACCACAATCACAAAATTCGTCCGTTATCTTGGAGCCGCCATCTCGAATTCATGAATGTTATTTTCGATGAAACATGAAGATTGTAATTTTGGGAAAAATAAAACATTAATTTTCGATATGCCTACTTTATTCGCTGAAATTGGACAAAAAAGCATATTATAGTAGCACATGATTCGTTAAAGTAAAACAAGACTATAAAAAATTACACCAATTTCATTTCTACGCTTTAGATATATATATACCACTTTGTACCAATAAAACTGTATACAATTAATTTATTTTCATAATAAATTACATAGTCACTTTAAAATCTATACATTTCATCTATCAACTACAAGTCTAGATTCTAGATCAATTGAACCAATTGAAACATAAAAAATTAACACTATAAAGTTGATTTTTTACCAATGGCAGCTTTTTCAGAAATGCCCAGTCAACAAACTCTAAAAAGTAGCCACGAGCTCTTCTAAAGCGAAAACTGGAGATTTGATCACAAGTTTCAAATGTATACACCATAATCAATAATAGAAATAATTTTTTGCATTGCACCAAAACTGGTCCTTCAAACCGTACTGAAAGAAAATTAGACAGATACTCTTTCGAGCTCGATTTAACGATATTGTTCGGGAGTGAAATCAAACTCTAATTTAATGTTTAGAAGAATTCTTTTCTACCAAACGGTCCGCTTGGGGCCCATTTCCCTACACAGTCCGGAGTGTATACAGAAATGCTCTTTTCCAAATTATTTTTCTCGTAAACACAACACAAAGTGCGAGTGAAATACTTGAACTTGAAACGGAACGTTTCGACTCACACTGAATTGCAGTGACGACTCGCGCCACTGTGGTCTGTACAGGGAAATATACGGGCTTCGTATCCACAGTCACTTGCTGTGGGAGATTTCGTTCCAGGTATTGTAAAAAAATATAGGAACGGAAACTCGCACAAACCTCAAGGTTCAGAGCGCCATCACAGAGATTTTTCTATGTTATATATATAACATCTAGGGGGGTTACGGAGGGGTTACAACAAGGAGGATTAGGAAGAGGGAGGGTGGATGGTGGAGGGCTGTCATTGCAGCACCAAGGTCTTCGGCACTTCCCAGGAGAAGCCGTCGCGGCCGAAGTGGCCGTAGGTGCTGGTTTTTTGATAAATGGGCTGTCTGAGATTCAACTCCCTGAAAAAAGAGAGGGAAAAATTAATAATTTAATTTTAGCACCAATTTGGAAATGTTTCGTATAAAAAAAAACATGATGAAATTTTTTTTTTCTATGTGAGATGGGAGGATTATTTGGCTGCCTTTATTGCAAATACCAGTAATGTAATAATATAGCATGAAACTGGTATAAAATGGCAATTTTGCACTCATATGAATTGCTGAAAACTTTCACACTCGTACAAAATGAGCCTCATTTTGTGCTTATTGCATTATATACTTTTATTTATCATATATTTATGGTTTACAATCCAACATTACATTTGAAAGAAGTATTACACAATATTTTCCGATGATTTTTACGAGTATATCAGTTGAAAAAGCCCATAAAGCATTTTCTACGTGGTGTACATACTATTTTTTGGCATATAGTTGAAAAATGACAAAAATTCAAATATATGTTGATTTTTAAAAAAGCATGAATGATTTTATCCACAAATAAATAATTATATTCTGAGATGTGACTAAGACTAATAAATTATATTTATCAAAAGGAAAAAAAGGTTTTTTTTTGTCAAACTCAACTATATTTTGGGAACAAAAAAACCTAATTATAATCAAAATTGAAAAACAAATAACGATTTTTGAAATATCCTAATATCCATGTCACAATTGTTAAATTTCAATTAGCTGAAGTTCATTCTTACTACCATGCATATTTTGAACCTATAATTTTTTTTATTCCTTGTTTGGAAATATCAGAGGAATAAGATATTTTTCCATTGCATTTCTCAAATAGTGTGCAAACAGTTTTGCCAAATATTATTCCTTTTTATAATAATTCGATACATACCCTACACAAAGCAAAACAGCTTTTTCAGCATATTACATAACATGAAATACAACATACACACATTTTTGGTATATCAATTACAAATTTTTCGTTATATTTGGACAAATATAAGGTTGTTGCCGTAGGGCAACGAGGTCGTAACTTCATAATCATTAGTCTCTGGATAAGTAGGCAAATGTGTCAAAAAAAATGACAATTTTAATTATGTTATAATGTAAGTCAATAACAAGCAGCTATATCCGGGGTAAGGCTGGCAACATCGTAAAATAAAAAATCACTCTACAGCAATAGAAATGATGTACCTGTTGTTTTAATTGTGAAAAAGGGAGAAATTTTGGACAACTGCAGTTTTACGATTCACTATCCGAAAACAGCACAAGCATTCAATGATTGTAAACATTACAAGGCAAATAAAAACAGTACTCTGTGCTTCAAGATGTATTCCAGTCAATCAAAATAATTGCAACGTTTTTTCCTGACATTACTCTCAAGTTCAGTTTTATTCTCTTCGTGGTAAAAACATTTCTACTCACTGAGGCTGGTGCTGAAAGCTATTAGATAGGTAAGTTTATTTGTCTTCTAGATGTATAAGTATACAAATAAGATAAGTCAGTGTAAATATATATAAAATGTAAGTAAAAACTAATGACTAGGGAAAGAGCACAAATTAGATATGAAATGAGATACAGATAATAAAGGAGTTAGATAAAAGTAAAATACAAATAGTACACAACCAGCATGACCACCCACAATTACATTGAGAACTGACAAACATAATAAAGTAGTACAAATTAAAAAGAGCTGACATGTGCCAGCTTATTTAGGTCTAGACAGTAGGACATCTATGTATTCCTCGTCTGTGTAAAATACATTCGAGTTCAGAAAGGAACGCATGTATTTTTTGAAACTGTTGAAGTCTAATTCCTTTACATAGAGAGGTAGGACATTATAGAGATTTACATCGAGATAATTTTTACTGGATTTTTGCAATCTGAATTTAGCAGGTATTATTAATTGCCTTCCCCTGGTGTTGTAATGTATTTCAAGGATTGACTGATATACAGAGTGGCCACTTTTTTAATGGGATTGTATTGGTAACTTTTAAACCATAAGAGTTAGAAGGTCGGTCAAATGGAGAAAAAGTTGCATTCATAGAAGTATTGTCAAGCAGTTCAAACAAATCGATATTATCAGGGCCGGTTATTGAGATATCATAAGAAAAGTAAATTCTGTCATTTTGATTTTTCTTTTTTTCTCACTTTATTTCGAATATTATCGAAAAATGTCACATAAGTTTTTCATTCGACAGTAAATTATCCCCATTTTGACATAATCAGATTTTGTATCCAACGTTTCGTACGCTCTGGGCCACCCTCAACCTCATTTTTTCAATACGGACCTGCATATTTTATGACACTTTTAGAAATAACTTTTAACGCTTAATTCAACGATATATCATACAATGTCATTCAAAGTTGATTTTCAGGTGATTTTGACCCTCATCCAAATTTCTTTGGGTCGGATCTGTACTACATTTAGGTACCTTTAGTTTAATTAACAACATGCAATACATTTCGATAAGAAAATCAACTTACTCATCTTCAACTGAATGGAACGTAACTGAATCAAAGCAAGAAACAAGTAATAATTATTTACAAATTTCAAGAGGTGAAAAACCTAATTCATAATAATTAAACGAAACTATCATTTAATGAAAGAAAAATCAAATGATTATTCGAAAGTAAATGATGAACATTGATGAAGTAAGTGTTCGAAATGTCCACCATTTTGTGAAATGCACTTTGCGGTTCTGGAACCCATACTTCTTATACATTTGCTTATTTCGTCTCCTTGAATACCTTCCAATACATTCTCAATCTTCTCAGAGGAATTATTATTGTTGGATTTGTCATTTGTTCCGTTGAAACAAATTACAGAATCGAACTTTATTTTGAGATCATTACGATATAATTTTTGCAAGGCTTGATATTCAAATTTAAAATCATTGTATTCGCGTCTCTTGACTATTTTATTAACAGCAGTTTTTGATAAATTGCATTCACTGGCCACAGTTCTCGATTTTTTTTCTGGGTTCAATTGAATTTGGGTCAGAACATTGATATTATTGATAGACTTGTTTTTTCTTACATACACACAACTCTAGGTTTATTGAATGTATTATTTTCAAGTAGTAGGCCGTGGATAAAAAAGAACATAACATAACAAGAAATATCATATTATTTGTCACTTCGTTTATTATTGTGTCACAAGAACTTGTCATTAAATACTTTTCTGAGTAATTTCAATTTAACCTATTTGATATGGTGAGATACACAAATGAAGAGAAGAGAGATATGTACGAAGTGTACATAAAACTAGATAGAAATTCGTTCAAAGCACAACAAAGGTATGGTAAATTATATCCTGAAAGAACAACACCAAATATTAAAATGTTTCGACGTTTATCTACAACGTTACTTGCACATAATTCATTCATCAAACCTAGAGGTCCTTATGTACGACGAAACGAGCCTATCAATGTTCTGGCCCAAATTCGAATGAATCCAGGAATAGGATCGAGAACTATGGCCAGTGAATGCAATTTATCAAAAAGAAGAACAGAATCGAACTTTATATTGAGATCATTACGATATAATTTTTGCAAGGCTTGGTATTCAAATTTAAAATCATTGTATTCGCGTCACTTGACTATTTTACCATGACTATAAATACCAAGCCGTGCAAAAACTATATCGCAATGATCCTGAGAGAAGGTTGCAATTCTGTAATTGGTTTCAACGGAAGGTGCGGAATAACAACAATTTTGCGCACAATATCATTTGGGGAGACGAAACGACATTCACAAATTCTGGCATGTTCAATCGAAGGCACAAACATTTTAATGCCACAGAAAATCCTCACTTAATTCGTGAAGTTAGACATCAATATCGTTTTTCTTTGAACATATGGTGCGGTTTGTTGAATAATAAATTACTGGGACCCTATTTTATTGACGGCAACCCAACCGGAGCAAAATATGTAGAAATTATAGAAGAAATGTTGGATGATCTTCCTATACGGTATCGGCGTAATCGTCCATGGTTTCAACAAGACGGATGTGGTCCACACAACTCAAGAATAGTCACAGACTACCTAAATCGAACTTTTCCCTATTCATGGATTGGAACAAGAGGTCCAGTAGCATGGCCTACCAGATCTCCGGATTTGAATCCGCTGGATTTTTATTTGTGGGGATATCTCAAAAATAAATTTTATGATACTACGAACCCGACAATAGAGATTCTTCGCGAGAAGATTGAGAATGTATTGGAAGGAATTCAAGGAGACGAAATAAGCAAATGTATAAGAAGTATGGGTTCCAGAACCGCAAAGTGCATTTTACAAAATGGTGGACATTTCGAACACTTACTTCATTAATGTTCATCATTTACTTTCGAATAATCATTTGATTTTTCTTTTATTAAATGATAGTTTCGTTTAATTATTATGAATTAGGTTTTTCACCTCTTGAAATTTGCAAATAATTATTACTTGTTTCTTGCTTTGATTCTGTTACGTTCCATTCAGTTTAAGATGAGTGAGTTGATTTTCTTATCGAAATGTATTGCATTTTGTTAATTAAACTAAAGGTACCTAAATGTAATACAGATCCGACCCAAAGAAATTTGGATAAGGGTCAAAATCACCTGAAAATCAACTTTGAATGACATTGTATGATATATTGTTGAATTCAGCGTTAAAAGTTATTTCTAAAAGTGTCATAAAATATGCAGGTCCGTATTGAAAAAAATGAGGTTGAGGGTGGCCCAGAGCGTACGAAACGTTGGATACAAAATCTGATTATGTCAAAATGAGGATAATTCACTGTCGAATAAAAAACTCCTGTGACATTTTTTTATAATATTCGAAATAAAGTGGGAAAAAAAGAAATATCAAAATGTCAGAATTTACTTTTCTTATGATATCTCAATAACCGGCCCCGAAAATCTCGATTTGTTTGGACTGCTTGACAATGCTTCTATAAATGCAACTTTTTCTCCATTTGACCGACCTTCTAACTCTTATGGTTTAAAAGTTACCAATACAATCCCATTAAAAAAGTGGCCACTCTGTATGTAAATTGAGGATAATGTCATGATTCTCAGAGATAGAAAATGAGGTCTACATGAGTCCGGGTATTATTCTTATGGCTTTTTTTTGTAGTATAAAGACATCCTTGGTATGTATACTGTTTCCCCATAGTATTGTGCAATATGAGATTCGGGAATGGAAGAAAGCATTGTATGCTGATAATAGGGCATGAGGACCAATAATAGTTTTCAGCTTCCGTAATAGAAATAAGTATTTTGATAGGTTTACACACAGCTGCTCCGTGTGAGTTGACCAATTAAGTTTGTCATCCAGTGTGATGCCCAGCAGTTTTACACTATTTCCATATACTTCAGATGTATTAGAGGAGAATAGGATATGTAATGTTTCACTCATGTTTAATTTAAGGTTGTTTATTTTGAACCAGGTTTCAGTTTTTTCTTGTGCCAGTTTTATACTGATAGTCAAGTCTGCCTTATTATTGCAGGAGCTTGTGAGAGGTGTGTCATCCGCAAAAGCAATGCAGCCATATGGGGACATATATGGAAAAAGGTCATTTATAAACATGATAAATAGTAGTGGGCCTAGTACGGAACCCTGTGGAACTCCGAATTTCATTACTTTGAAGTCGGATAATTTATTTGTATCCAGTACAACGCATAGTTGTCTGTTTGATAAATAGGAAGAGAAGATGGAGAGAGTTACTCTGATACCATACTCTTCGAGCTTTGCAATAAGTAAGGAGTGAGACACACAATCAAAAGCTTTCGTCAAGTCACACAGAGCAGCTGCAGTGTGTTCCCCCCTTTCAAATCCCTCAATGATGCCTTCGACCACTCTCTTCAACGCATGTATTGCAGATGACGACTTTCTGAATCCAAATTGGCTAGAGTGCAGTAGACCATATTTTTATGGAAATAGTTGTATAATCTGTTTTTCAGTATGATCTCAAATATTTTGCCAAGAATGAGAATTATTGATATGGGGCGGTAATTTTCGATGTTTTCCTCATCCCCTTTTTTATAGATTGGGAGGATTCTAGTTATCATTAAGTTGTCGGGAAATCGACCTTCCTCAACACAGGCATTGAAGAGTAACCAAATATGTAGCATATACAATTTGCAGGATCTTTAGTGCTTCTACCACTCATACTGATAATTTATCTGTTCACTACATAAGGATTTTTATCACACAAGTAACCCTAAGAGAATGCATGGATATATTGACTTTTACTTCCAGAATTTTTGTCATAAATGTATAAAAATTTCAAAACAATGAGGAAAAAATATCAACACTCACTTTACAATTTTTCCCGGCCTCAGATCGAAATTCTTCTTGATTATGCCGAGCAACTCCTTCTGGCTCAACTTCGATGTGCCGTAATCGAATACTGTAATGGAGAGGGGCTCCGCTAATCCGATGGCATAGGCTACCTGCACCAAGCATCTTCGGCAAAGACCAGCTTTGACCAAGGACTTGGCTACCCATCTGGCAGCGTAAGCTGCGGATCTGTCTACTTTGGTGAAGTCTTTTCCAGAGAACGCTCCTCCTCCGTGTGCCCCCCACCCTCCGTACGTGTCGACAATGATTTTTCTGCCTGTGAGACCGGCGTCACTCTATAATAAACGAAAAAAATATATATCGAAGGAACCGTCTGAAGGGCTTGATTTGTGTGCGCGAGTTCTATTCAGAATTGGGTTGACATCAGTATTACTCAAGATAGCAAATACTCTTAGAAAACATCATTAATAATAATAATAGCGTTTATTGCCCAACAGTTTCCCATTTACTATAAAGCAATACAATAAATATCAAACGTGTGGGTGGTACTAAAATAAAAGAAAAGTTTCTATGAACATATTAATCAACAATAAAATTTGTGTATGTCCAATTTTAGATTCATAGTCTTCCATTTAGAATAATTCCAATATTAATTCCAACAAAATTCCACTTCAGAAAATGTTGAATTCATAATTAATTATATGTCTGCTGCATCCCTAACTCTTAAATTTCTACTACAGAAACTTACACTCCCAATTCTCCCATTCCTAAAACACAAATTTAACGCGCAACTCAGAGAAAAATAAACTTTACCACATTCTCATGTTCAAACGATTTCTGTAGTTAGTCCCACATAAAAAAAAACAAACAAGCAAATCCCCATTATAGAATTAGTATATTTGGATGAAAGAAATTGAAAACACTATAAATTTTAGCATGAAAAATCAACATAAATTTCACGAAACGAATCAATATGCAAATACGGTTAGTGAACAACAAAAGGTGAGTTTTTATTTGTAATTGAGTCTTCAAGATAAAATTGAAATAGTTGGTGAACATTTTTAATGGAAGAGTGATAGGAAGTTTTGTGGAGTATGCTTGGCACCCAAGGTCGCCAGACCTGACTCCGCTATACTTTTTTTTATAGGGCTAATTGAAAGAGAAAATCTCCAGAAAATATTTGAAAATTGTTATTGCAAATTTTCAATGATCTCTCCAGAAAATCTAGAAATCATTTCGTAAGACAATAATTTCTTGGGAGTTTTCATATTTGAACAAGTAATTTGAATGAGTTTGGTAGAATTTTCTGAGCAATTCAAAATCTAAATTAAAATAGCAAAATATAATTTTTCAGATACACTTAACATTTTTCAAGTTGAAAAAGTGTTCACACCTCAGACTAGTGATTTCTCACTAAAATAGAACATCTATTTGCATTCTCCGTGATTATACAGAAACATTTTTTATAAAATCAGCCACGATTCTATTTCATTCTACCCATCCACTCATGTACAATTTTAAACTGCAAACGAAAAAAAAATCCTACCTGTGGCCCACCAATGATGAAAAGCCCGCAAGGGTTAATGTGAATGACTGTCTGATCGTCCAGATACTTCGCGGGAATGACTTCTTTGATAACTTTCTCTTTAATGGCTATCCTGAGTTCTTCCAGAGAAACCTTCTCACTATGCTGCATGGACACTACAACGGTGTGAACCCTCCGTGGAATGCATGCCCCGCGTTCGAATGTGTACTCTGCTGTGACCTACAATAAAGGAAGAATTATCAGTAGTTCAAATCAACTCTACGTGTTTCATGTTATCTAACATCTAAACAATATAAGATATTTTAGGAGTGTGTCAATACGAAAGAGGCTTAGGTAGTTCAAACGTACCGTCAGTAGTTCAACTGTACCACGGACAGTTCAAATTTACCGCCAGTAGTTCAAACGTATGTAGTTTAAAAGTACCTAAATAAAACCCGTATATTCAAAAAATTTCAAGGGTTTGCTGTATTGAAAGCAGCGACTCATTATAGTAGTTCAAATATTTATAAAGTGCCTCAGATCTTAGTTAACATCATGTATACTCAAGAGTAGCAAATACTAAAGTGACATCATAGGCACTGTGATTTTTTTTTTTCAAATCAGTAAATGGTTCTTTTAACCTACCTGGGTTTTTGAGTCCGGTCGCGCCCACCAAAATTCACCGGATCTCCTCAAATCTGCGATCCTGTGGTTCAATCTGTGGGCTAGAACTACTGTCAATGGCATACATTCTTCTGTTTCATCTGTAGCGTATCCAAACATCAATCCCTGTTGTCGAAATAATAATTATGAACAAATACGAGAGAGTGGGTTTATATTTGTTTCATGGCTACTTCTGCATTATGAACGTGAGAAATATTGGAAACATTTGAACATACCATCAATGTTCGATTGTTCTACTGATATTCATATGTACTAGACGGGTTTGTACCGAGCATTCCCTTCAGAGTAGTTCAAATGTATCATTTAGTGCCTCAGTTCTTAGTTAACATCATATTTACTCAAGAGTAGCAAATACTAAATTGACATCATTGGCACTGTGACTTGTTTCTTTCAAACAGTTCATATGTGGCATGAGTTGTTAGAAACTATATCATCACTTTTTACCTGCTCATATGACTTTCTACTAGTCGTTTTATAATGGTTTCTGGTTTAAAAGCAGTAGTAGTCATTCAGGTACATTTTCCCCACTTAAAATTGTGATTTTTTTTAATAAAAGTTAAATGTTAGAATAGATGCGACTTTATTACAAAGTTGAAAAGAAGTTCCCTAATTCCTCAACAGGGTGTTTTGAAATGTTGGCTATCCCTGCATAAAGATGTGTAGCAATGGTTTTTTTAACATAAGAAATCTATACCTACGACAATCTTCATGAATTTATTTGCAATATTTGTAAAAATAATAAAAATCGCTGAAGAATTGGAACTTCAACAGCAAACTTTGACAAAATTTTAGGTAGGTATCGCAGTTTTTGTATCGGTCATTCATAAATGAATATATCTCACAACAGTTGAATCTTCAATCATCGTTGATCGATTTGTTGAAAATATAAACAGGATATTCATAAAATCAGATGTGGAATCATCTGCGACTGAAAGGTAAACTTTAGTCACTATCTTCCATCGTCAAGATAACCTCTTGTGGGGTATTCATGTTGAGATTGCTTCTTGAAAATGTGTTTCCCATTTCTTCCGGTCTTCCTGATAATCGTGGAAGCGTGAAATAGATTTTCGCCGACAAAAATGTATTGAAGACCTAGTGAATGCGATATCTCTCCTGCGTCAATATTACGAATTATTTCTGGTGAGTACTCTCTTTTGGAAAACATTCTTCTTTGCCTCATTCATCTTTATGAGTTCTTAATTAAGACTGGAATAGAAAATCAAATAACTATCTGAATGAAAATGCAAATTTTCAATTTCAGATTTTTTCTTTTGAGTTAGGGCCTTTTCAGAATATCTATCAGATGTAGTTCAATGTCCAGCGTGGCTTTAGCCGGGGAAGTAGTTGTTTTCTTTTAGACATTCACAAAAAATTACTTCATTTTAATCGTGGATTTGTCAATTCACAGAAAAATCTTTCTATCAATATTCAATTGAGAATGTTTCCCTTTTCGACATCGTTGATCATTCTGTTAATGAATGTTTGAGTTACAATTTATTATATCCATGAAAATTTGAAATTTTTTCAACTGAGAAATTATTAAGGTGTCTTTTATAAAAGAACATTTTGATGAAGTTTTTCTGGTAAAAATTCTCATATTTTTCAGATAACTAACATCCCTATTAATTGTACTATTCAATACTTGGCAATAGGAAAACAAAACGTTTTACAGGAACTATTCGGCCGATAAAAGAAAATATAAACACAACCAAGTCACCTTTTGTAAACACTGTTAAAATATGATACGCGGTAACGTAAATTACTCCGTGATTTTTCGTTCCTGTTCTGATAAAGTTATTTTCTACTGTAAATTTCATTAAAAAATAGCTTTTCATATGTTAAAACTAAGCATTTGTTCTAATCATTCTTCAACTATTATCCAAGTTTTCAATGCTAAAAGATTTTCTTCAATTTTAATGACTTAGGTCGTTTATTTTATCAACGACATACCGCATGAGGCATCTAAAAGGTCGCAAATTATTGGCGATACGCATGTTTTTGCCGCCATTAACATGCATATCACCCGCTATCTGTTACTTTCGTTTGAGCTTGATAAACCGTGTTGCTCCGAGTTGTATCAGCAAACTCATAAGAGCCAAATACTTGTTATACGAGCCGCACGGTAATAAATGACGATGAATCAATCCGATTTATGTGTTGCTGACGAAGAACAACTAATGAATGAACCTTGAACGGCGAAATCAAAATTGGCGCTGGCGCTAACGTAAAATATATGTAATAAAATAAATTCGTTTCTTTTTTTTTGAATTATGCAATGGGCTAGGAATGATGTTCAGAAAAAATCCCATATTTTCAATTATGGATTTTTTTTGGAATACGTTGAAAAGTATACCAACTACTATGCATATCGTTGACTCAGAGAAAAAATGAGTAAAGGGTAGATCTGTACAATATTTCCATATGCTACGAACTTTATTCCAAATTATCTATACACTGCACACAAAAAAAAATCTCGAATTGAGAAAATTAATTTCTTTGAAAATTCCCAAAACTAGACATTTTCATAAAAACACTATAATATACTTTTTACTTTTGACACCACGCACATGAAAAATGACATATATAAAAAAATATTATCCGTTTGAATTAACATACAAAGCCTTACTATTTAAATTTCAAAACCATCAAAAACCGTCATTATCCTAGTATTTTTTCAATAATATGTCGGTGTGAAATTTTCTTACCGAATACCACTCTAGGTTCAATTAAAAACTTTTTTTTTCCTCCAACGCGAATATTTTCAAAATATTCGTGTTTTCAAAAAAAATTCTAGTAATAATTGAAGCTCTAGTGATATTATAAGTGAAAATTCAAGTAAATCTTTCCTTTGAATTGAGCATCATTTTTTTACTCGGAAGAATTTTTATTTTCAATGGGAGAGAATCATTTTATTGAGATATATGCTTAAACCAAGCATACCATTATAAAAATACAAATATATATTCTTCAACTTGATATTAACGATTTTTTTCAATTGAAAATATGTAATATTTTGTTTATTACTTTTGTTCCTTGATAACATGCATTGCTTCAAATGAAAAAACAAAATTTCTTCAGGTTGATATTTACATTTTTTTAGAAATAATAAACCTAATATTTTCATTGAATACTTCCTTTTCTTGATCCAACAACTTGAATATGCATTTAAGAAAATGTAATTTTATCAAGTTGATATTACGATTTCTTCGAATTAGAAAAACGTAATATTTTAATCCAATACATTTTTCCTCGATACAAGAATACAAATATGCATTGCTTTAAATTAAAAAAATGGTTTCTCTCTAGGTTGATATTGACAATTTTTTCGAATTGAAAAGCCCAATATTTTGATAACATACTTTCTTTCCTTGATACAAGAAGTTAAATAGGAATTTCTTTAATTAAACAAGAAATGTAATTCCTCAAGTTGATTTTCGAAAAAAAATCTAATTTCTCAAAATTGAAATTAATCAGTTTTTCGAATTGAGAAACCTAATATTTCTCCAATACTATATTTTCTTAAATCAAGACTATTTATATGCATTTTTGGGGGTGTAGGTTGAATCAGAAATAAACCCATAAAATTGATAACCTTGACTATTCAGATTGTATTTTATTTGTAAAGCCTCAAAAGTTGAGGCTGCTTGAAATTCATTGAGGAACTGCAACTAAGTTTTTGGAGATATGGATTGTTTTATTTTAATGGACATGAGTGAGTATAACCGAGAGGAAAATCCTTCAAAAAAATAACGTTCAAATACAAAACACCTAGTTCACTTCACTACATACTACACTACATAGCAAGGATATAACACTTTCATGTTTTTTCCCACCATAATAGTGGGTACAATAGTGTCACTTCTTGGTTCGTTTAGATAATGTTCGATTTCACATTTACAGTAACTTCCTGGCAAAAAAAGACAGTTACAAGGTGAATTTTCAATTATTTTTTAAACATTGGCAACTTTCTATATTTTTTGTTATTATATTAGGTATATTATCCTTAAATCTGTTTTCGCTTTAAAAAGGTTTTCTTTGTGAAACTTCATTGTAATAAATCACCATATCCATTTCCATTATCTCATTTCAAGAATGCCGATATCTTGAGAATTGGTAACTAGGCGATGATGCCACATTTATTTTTTCAATTTAATTTTTTAAACTAAAAAAGTAGTCTTTAGTTATACAGGGTGTCCGGAGATGAAACCGACAAAACTTATGGGGTTATAGGGACTGCCAATATGATTGAAAAATTCCATATACAAATGCACAAAGCCGCTTCATTACTGACATACAGAGTGATTTGTGAATTTAGACAAAAAATTCAATCCGCCATATTAAATACAGGGATTGGCCGATTTGGTACATGAATTAAATTAAAGGCCTTAACAAGTAGCCCTTCGAACGAAACCAATATCAGGACCGGGAATATTCTTTTTTTCCATGTAAGTTCTTGTAAGAATAACTCACCCTGTATAATAATTATCAAAAATATAAACTCAGGTTCGAAATCTACGGAAAAAATTCTCCAGGAACTTGTTAAAAAAGTTTCTGGAACCATTTCAGTTAATCCGTAATAAATTATTATTTTCAATTTTTTCACTCAAGAAATTAATTGTCGGATGAAGTACCATCAAAAATGGGTTAATACAATAAATATTTACGAAACCAAGACATAAATATTGTTATTCTCTTTAATTAGTTCGTAGTCAAATTTTATAAAATACTCTCATAACCCAAAAAAGTGATGAATAAATTCGTATCAGGACCGGAATCTTTTTTATGTTAAGTTCTTGTAAGAATAACTGACCTAGTATAAAAAATATGAATAATCTGATCGCAGATTCGAAATCTACTAAAAAAGCGTATACTTAGCAACTTGTTAAAAAACTGGACTGATTTTTTTGTAAATTATATTTACTTACTAATGAATTTGAATTTATGAAAATAAAACACAACGCGCAATTATTTTCTGTAATAAACATGACAAAAAAATAATTTGTAAAAAGCGTTTACTAATATTACAATAAATTTTCAAAGTGAAGCCCTCCAGCATCAATACATTTTTAAGAGCGTGCCACTAGATGATTCACTGACTTTGGAATTATTTGAGGGTTATTTCTAACACTATTACATGCAGCAGTAATTTTCTCTAATAAATGTTCTCTATTTCTAATTTCTTCATTATACACGTCTGATTTTAAATGACCCCATAAATAGTAGTCTAGGGGTATTAAATCAGGGGATCGCGGTGGCCAATTTACTGGACCTCCACGGCCGATCCATCTGTTGGGGTGAGTAGCACTAAGATGGTTTTTAACTGGAATTGAAAAGTGAGGTCCAGCACTATCATGCTGAAACCACATACCACGGGTATTTAGACATTGAAATAGATCCGGTATGGTATTGGCCAAAAAATTTAGGTAAACATCACCAGTTAACCGTCCGTCAAGTACGTGAGGTCCAATCAAATGATTATTAAGGATTCCACACCATTCATTGACATGAAATCTGTATGGGCAGTTTTTCTGAACAATGGCATGTGGGTTTTCGTCTGCCCAAATATGCACATTTCTAGTATTATTAATTCCATCTCTGGTGAATTGACTTTCGTCGGTAAATAAATAAAGGAAAGGATTAACATTATTTCTTCGAGCATCTTCTCGTCCTCTATTTGATGGAACTTTTCCTTTTTTCCTAATACTTTGAAGTACCTTAGCAAATGTTGAATGATGTGGTACGCGATGATTAGGATAGCGACGTCTGTATTCCCTTTTTGCAGACTGGCCATTTCCTTCGCAAAGCCCATACACAAATAAATGTGAAATGAATCGGCATCATAAACACACTCTAAGAACTATAGTTTAAACTTGAAAACACTAGAATAATGAATGAACACCAACAAAACTAACGCTAATAACAATAGTTTCTCGTAACGAAAATCGGGATTTGACACTTGACACAAACCTACTGTATTCAGACAAACATTGTAAGCTACTGATACGAATTTATTCTTCGGTTTTTTGGGTTATGAGAGTATTTTATAAAATTTTACTACGAACTAATTAAAGAGAATAACAATATGTATGTCTTGGTTTCGTAAATATTCATTATATTAACCCATTTGTGATGGTACTTTATCCGACAATTAATTTCTTGTGTGAAAAAATTGAAAATAATACTTTATTACGGAATAACTGAAATGGTGCCAGACACTTTTTCAACAAGTTCCTGGATGATTTTTCCGTAGATTTCGAATCTGAGCTCAGATTTTTTATAATTATTATACAGGGTGAGTTAATCTTACAATAATTTAACATGGAAAAAAAAGAATATTCCGGTCCTGATATTGGTTTCGTTCAAAGGGCTACTTGTTAAGGTCTTTCAGTTTAATTCATGTACCAAATTTAAACCGAATCGGCTAATCTCTGTATTTAATATGGCGGATTGAATTTTTTGTCTAAATTCACAAATCACTCAGTATGGCAGTAACGAAGCGATTTTGGACATTTGTATATCGCATTTTGCAATCATATTGGAAGTCCCTAGAACCCCATAAGTTTTGTAGGTTTCACCTCCGGACACCCTGTATACAAACAAATTATACTTGAGTCAATGCGGTCATGCTTAATCCAAGATATTTTTTGTGTGTGTGGATTAATCATTTCCAATGGAAATTAACTTTGCCTACCATGCTGTAAAAAAAATCAGTAAAAAAAATTATCGCAATTACTTTCATAAAGCAGAAGTAGCCATATTTTAACTTTGTCAGATTTTAATGAATCAACATGCTTTTGTTTGAATTTATTTTTGTAATGATTGTTAGAATTGAATGAATATGACAATAATCTACACAAGAAAATCACGTTCAGTATCAGAATTCGGTGTCCAATTCTAAATCTATTTCGATGATGTGCTAAAAATATTTCACCGCACGCTTCAACACTAAAAGTCAATCTTTCTCAGTAGTATTTTTATACAAGCACATTTTGATTAAATGGTGCATTGTTCTCCATATGTATGCTGAGTTGAAACTAGATCGAATTTCATATTATCGACCTTGAATTCCTTTTATTCATTGTGTCTTTTGCCTTCATCCATTTTTTACTGCGGTTGATGCAAATATTGTTAATGTTAAAAAAACGTGATTATTTTCAAACCAATTAAACAAAAAATCACATGTAAACAACATGTTTTTTCCATTTATTGTGCAGAATTATACAACGTAATTTTCTTTTGTAGATCATTTTAAACTTAACTTCTGAAATTTTAATAAGTTGAGCAAAGGATTGACGAACACAAAAAGCCCAATTTATCGAAAAATCATGCTCAAATCAAGACTAATCGGGTAAAAAAAGTATTGAAAGGGCTTTGGTAGTCCTAAGCCTTGAAGATTCCTAAAAGGAGAAAAATATCAACGTGAAATTCACCTGGTCGCCAGCACCAATCTCTTCCTCAGTTTTGTTAATGTGAACGCCAGCTGCTATGTCGGGTGATTGCTGATCCAATGCCAATAACACGTTGCACGTCTTGTAGTCAAAACCTGTTCAAAATCGTTGAGGATACAAATACGATAACAGGCGAAAATAGTTTCAACGAACCCGAAGATTTCAGTAAGTTCGGAAAAAATGTAGGAAGTTCATATAACATGTTGGAAAATCGCGTACAATTTCAAGAATTTCAATGTGCCTCAGTAAGTGTTGACATCATGGTTACTCAATAGTAGCAAATACTTATAAAACATCATTGGCACATTTCTTTCTAATAATCAGCAAATATTAAGAGGATAAAATTGATTGAGAGGCTGTATTTTCAAAAACTGAGGATATATCCCAAAATGTCATTTTATTGATGTGACGTCAGAGATGTGTAGTTCTTCTTGAATTGAATTATTTCGCTTATTCCTGGTGGTTACTTTGAACTGATTTGATGCATTTTTATGGATTGTTCTAAACAAATTTTGAGTAACGGCACCAAATTATTGTCCTTAAAGTTAGATTTTTCGAAAAATGGTCTTTTTTATTCAGTGGAAATAAAAATATTGAAAGCAACCAGTTATATGAATTGAAATTTACCATTGTTCAAATAATTTTATAAAAAACTAGTATATCAATAGAATTCAGTTTATCAAGGTGTTGAATTACAAATTATGATCCCTTCCTATTAGCAACCCGTCAAAAATGTTTTTCTTCAAAATAATCGCTTAAAATAGGCAACTTTTAGTTATGCCATCTTTTTTACTCTGCGAAATTTCTAAAAAAAAATTACTGTTTCATAACCGTGCTACCAATTTTTCATTCCTAAATATAAAAAAATTTTTTTTTAAGAAAATGAGAATGTTGCGTGAAATTTCTGTTTCATGCAAAGTTGGTGTATCGTCAAGTATTTAGGATAGAAATTTATCCAAAGGGATTTTTTCAGTACTAAAATGCTAACGCCAGTTCAGGGCCCAGCGTGGCTTTAGCCGGGGAAGTAGTTTTCTGTTAGATATTCACAAAAAATACACTGTAAGGCTAACAAATCTCTGACGTCAGCAGACGTCCAGCCGGATGGACAAAGTTTATTCTTGGATAACTTACATAAAAACGAATATATAAAAACAACAGTTATAGTATATATAAAGTGGAAACGCCGATAACGTTGTACCTGAAAACACATCAAAATCATGCAAAAAAGTGTGAGAAGCGACAAGCAAAGAGTAAAGCAGTCATGGTACATGCTCGCCTGAAGTGAAAGCGGAAAGTCGATTCGTTTCCCTGATGATGACCGCCCCTAAAATTTCGAAACGTTGTATACCTGATCCCCTGCCCCGATATCCGGCTCGTCTCTGTCCGAGTGTACTCCGTCTGCTATATTGGCCGATTGCTCCTCAAGGGCCACCAGAAGGTTCAAAGTACGCCAGTCGAATCCTATTGCCAATTCAGAAATTTTGAAGGGGTACATTTGCCAAGTCGAGGGTACGCGTTTTATTGCTATGTGAGTTGTCGATTTCATTGTTTCAGGTGAAGAATTAGTTGGAGGAGATTCAACATTAGAGCTTACACTTGATATTGTCATTCAACCCAAAGACTTTTTGGTTAGTTGATTTCATCAATGGTATTAAAAAAAAAGAAATACAAAAAAACGTATTAAAAAAAAGCTGAAAATATTCAGAGCTCTTATTTATTTGCCATATCAAATACATACAAAAAATATTGGATTACTGAAGATATGTCGTTTGAATATTTGCAATTCTGTTGGAAATTCAACATACTTTTGATATAATATATCCTATCTAATCTTTCATGTTTCAAAGAGTTTGTGTTGGATTGTGGCAGCAGAAATATTTCAAGGAACTTTTGAATAAATAATGGCAAATGAGTTCAATGGAATAATAAATGAATGAAAAACAAATCTTCTCGAAATCATTGGAGAATTCTTTCTTTAGCTTTCAGTACTATCAAATTTGAATGCAATGTTTTTGCTGTTAGAAATATCAATTGTATTAGAGAAACATATGGAGATACTTGCAATGTGACCGAGTATTTCAAAAAATTCCAAAATGTGGAAGTAGTTTTGTTGGGTACCAAGTAATAGTGAAATATGTGTTGGAACTATAAAAAAATCAATCAATTATTTTTTTATAGACATTTTACTGTACCTCTGTGATTATAAATAAAATGATTGTGGTAGATTTTTATTTAAAAAAGGCTGCTCCCATTTGACCCTTCCTCCACTGATTCTTCAGCTGAGTCGGTAGACTAGGCCACAATAACAACTGCTTTAAGTTGATTCCATTGTATTTTTGGAGTATAATTGTAAAAATTTTGTGGTTGTAAATATGGTATAAACGATGGTGTTTTGGTTAAAATTATGCCGGAAAAGGTATTAATTTCTTTTGATGCCGAGTTTCTCGAAAGTGTACAATCTTTCAACTTTATCTGAGATCGAGAGGTCATTTAATAACGTCATGCATAACTTTCCTATATTATTTGAGACAGCAAAATTCAACGAAAACATTGCAGAGCAAATGGTGATTATAATGCTCTTAGAATACACGTGTGCTTAACAGAAAAAAAGATAGGAGGTAAACACTAAAAAGAAAAGTAAGGAGTCAATTGAAGTTCATTTTATATTATATCCCAAGTATGGATAAAAGAGTGAATTTCAAGAAAAGAACTCTAAAACACAAGCAATTCAATTTTTTAATTAGGTACTCTGGATATACAGGGTGATTCAAAAGTACTTTGACAAACTTCAGGAGGTGATTCCTCACAATATTCTAATATGAATTGTCCAAATAAATAAATGTCCGGAAACGCTTCGTTTCCAAGATACAGGGTGTTGAAGTTTAATTTTTATTTTAGTTTTTTTTAAATAACTTTCGAAATACTGACCTTAATTAAACGAAAATTGGTATTGGGAGGTTTTTTGAGGTGTTGAATTCGAAACTGATCTTATTGCTCTTACTCGTAGGAGGCGCCACCTACACGTCTTTTTCTTTTTTGAGCGTACTTCTAGCACATTTTTCAGTAAAAAAAACAATTCCTCTATCATATCTACGTAAAAAAGTTACCCTTGCTACAAGTCGCTATAAGCAACCGTTTTCTCGAGATATTTGCACTTGAAAATTTTAAGTCGATTATTTGATAATCGATGCGTGTTGAAGTTATTATCATTATTTTGCATTTTCCACAAGAATGCTTAGGACATGAATTTGACGTTTAAGTAAGTACATATTATGTACAGTTAAACATTTTGTTGTTTTGTTGAAGTTCCTGTGAGTTTTAAAACACTAATTTTGAAAAAAATGGATTATTCAAACAATAATGCTCATTTAGCCGATATGCATTTTGTTCATGGCCTTGCGGATGGCAATGCGCGCGAAGCAAGACGTATTTACCAGGAGTGATTTCCTAATCGAGTACTGCCTTCAGCTCCAACATTTACCAGTCTCCACCATCGTTTGGCAGAAACAGGTAGCTTTAAGAGGGCAGCTGATATTATTGGAAGACCACGAGCAGTCCGAACCCCAGAATTGGAAGAAGCTATTTTGAACGCTCTCGAGGAGAATCCAGAAACAAGTACAAGAATAATTGCCGAAGCTCTCAATTCTACTCAGTCCACAGTTTGGAGAATTATCCACGATCAACAATTGTATCCATAGCATATTCAAAGGGTACAAGCTCTTTTGCCACAAGACTTTCCCCAACGCATTACTGTCAGTGGTTTTTGAGAAAATTGGCTGGAAATTTTTAAGATATGTACAACCATGTTTGGGCTCTGGAAAATCCGCACGCAGTTAGTGAAAGACATTATCAGTATCAATTTTCTGTAAATGTATGGGCGGCAATAATTGATAATTACTTGATAGGTCCTTTATGTCTTCCGTTCCGACTGAATGGCGCAACTTACAGATACTTTTTAGAAAATGAATTAATTGCAGGGATTACTTCAGAATGTACCATTAGAAATTCGTATCCGCATGTGGTTTATGCATGATGGGGCTCCGGCCCATTTTAGCGTTGTAACCAGGGAATTCCTTAACACTGTCTATCCACATCGATGGATTGGTAGGGGTGTAAAATAACCGAACCAGACGTGGGCACCAAGGTTCCCTTATCTAAACCCGCTAGATTTTTATTTTTGGGGTCAACTGAAGTCACTAGTTTATAAAACTCCAGTAGCGAACGAGGAAGATCTAAGAAACCGAATAGTAGACGCCTGTTCAATAAGAAACACACCAATAATTTTTGAGCGGGTACAAGATTCAATGACTGGAAGACTGAACGCCTGTATCTTCACTGAAGGTGGACACTTTGAACAAATTATTTGAATACAATTTAGTTTCCTTTATATTCAAAATTTCTTGAAATAAAATGGTAATATTTCTTGCAAATTTTATTAAAACAAATACAGATTTTGCACCCTTGATACAAAAATAACTATTTCAAACGAGTAAAAATAAATAGAATAGGTGGCGCCCCCTACAAAAAACCAAAACTACTTACTTAAACGTCAAATTTATTTCCTAAGCATTCTTGTGAAAAATGCAAAATAATGGTAATAACTTCAACACGCATCGATTATCAAATAATCGACTTGAAATTTTCAAGTCCAAATATCTAGAAAACGGTTGCTTATAGAGTCTTGTAACAAGGGTAGCTTTTTTACGTAGATGTGATAGAGGAATTGGTTTTTTTACTGAAAAATGTGCTAGAAGTACGCTCTACGCTCAATAAAGTAATGAATCTTCAAAAAAGAAAAAGATGTGTAGGTAGCGCCCCCTACGAGTAAGAGCAATAATAACATAAGATTCGAATTTGACACCTCAAAAAACCTCTTCATACCAATTTTTGTTCAATTAAGGTCAGTATTTCGAAAGTTATTTAAAAAAAACAAAATAAAAATAAAATTTCAACACCCTGTATCTTGGAAACGAAGCGTTGTCGGACATATATTTATTTGGACAATTCATATTAGAATATTGTGAGGAATCACCTTCTGAAGTTTGTCAAAGTACTTCTAACTCGCCCTGTATAACTACAGATAAAAGCAAATCTTGAAGATAATAGAAAACATAATGTACCCTGTGCATATATGATAAAAAATTTAAAATTAACCCAAAAAAATTAAAAAAATTTTATCCATTCAAACATTATTTAATATTTTTGAGTCAGATACTTAGTTTATAAAAAGAAGCAAAATATAGTTTGGATTCTGCTTACCAAAACTGATACCAAACTAAGCAAGGAAGGTTCAAGGAGTTATATATCTACAATGCAATAGACAGAATTAGTTGGAAATTAGCATAATTTCGTAGACTTCTCAGAAGGACTACTAGCCCAGTAGAATTAGCTGAGAACAGGCTTGAGATTTACAAAAATTGGAAGCAGCATTTTCCTTCGGAATTCGTTGGGGGGAGTCACTGGTAGTCTAAATTCAAAAAGTAGGGATACCGAAGTTGTTGTTGCATCCGCCATCTTGGATTAAAGGGTTATTTTTTTTATCTTGAATAACTCATTTATTTTCAATTTTACACGGAAAAGTTGTTTAAAATTAAATTTCCTACAATTTTGATTCGCATCAATTTTTTCGTAGGATCGATATTTTTCGTTTTATACCTGAGAAAAGGTGGGGGAGAATTTTCTTTCATTGAACAACTCGTTAAATCTCCATTTGACACGAAAAATGGTTGTTCCCAAAGTTGTTTGGAATTTCCTATAATTTAGGTTCTCTTCAATTCATAATTACTGCACTAATTGCTGAAGTATTTATGGATGTGGATGTCAATTATCATTGATTATTCTCTCGTACTCCTCGAGTGAATCCTGACTGGAGGCTTAAGTACGCACGTACTTAGGCCTAAGTACGGTCGTAAATGAAGGCCGTAATTGAAATTTTGAAAGACTTAAAAGTGTACTGAAAAGAAAATAAATTTCATTTTTTCAATTGTAAAAAATATACTGTTCGATAAACTTTTCCTTTACCGTGAACGTGCGTCCCAAAAATATAAACTTTACAAAAAATCGGAATCATAATTGTAGCAAATAACATTTTTAACACATCAAATTTACAACGACAATCAGCAACAAAAAAATAATGGTACAACATCAATAATATACGCGATAAAAGTTCACCCCCAACCGTCTCAGGTATAAAACGAAAAATATCGATTCTACGAAAAAATTGATGGGCAGCAAAATTGTAGGAAATTTAATTTTAAACAACTTTGTTCATTACAATTTTTCGCGTAAAATGAAAAATAAACGAGTTGTTCGATAAACAAAAATACACCCCCCTCTCTTCGGGTATAAATCGAAAAAAATCGATCCTATGAAAAAATTGATGGGAACCAAAATTGTAGGAATTGAACAACTTTTGTAATAACTATTTTCCGTGTAAAATTGAAAATAAATGAGTTATTCAAGATACAAAAAATAACCCTTTAAATCAACTTTGGTATCCCTACTTTTTGAAATTAGACTACCAGTGACCCCCCCCCAACGAATTCCGAAGGAAAATTGCTGCTTCCAATTTTTTAAAATCTAAAATACTAATTCGACTGGGTTATACCTAGTTGGTTTATAAACAAACAACAGATCCGGGTGCCTGGAGTAAAAGAAACAAGATATGGCAAATGTCTATTGATTGAGAGAAGATTATTCAACTGAAGAGGAAAAAAAGCAATATGTGTTTCAAATACACCAGAGTTGAGTTAAAACAGTTTTAAATGAAAATTGTAAAAATTCTCAGTAAATATACAGCGTTGACCATAATGTTTGCAACATATGGAAAACAAAATTTATTATCAGAGTCACAAAAACCACTTTATAGGGGATCGTTTCTGCATACCAGAAAAGAAAAAAATCGAGTTTGACATGTCACGTGACCACCAATATGGCGGCAATTTTAAAAAATTAATTACGAATGGGCAAAAAGTGGGGTTATTTTTAAAGATAGAAAAAAAAGTTATTTGAAAAAGTTGTTTACAATTTGATTTGAAATATCTGTCTAAAATAATGGGCGAGATCACTAATTTCTAGAAAAAATACAACAATCTCCAGAACGATGAGAACATATAACATTATATCTTCTAGGTAAAACCATGCATGCATAATATTTTATCAGTATATTTCAACTACAAGCACATTTGAACCAAATTTACACGTTTATGATCTCGCCTATTGAAAATTGCAAATTGTTCTAAAAATTTTTTGTTATAAAAAACGCTGTTTTTTTGTTCTTAAATAACTTTTAGGAATCATTATAAACTTATTTTACCAATAAAGTAGAACTGTTTAGGTTTGTTTCCAAATGCTAGTGCAAAATTTATAAAACTAGTTTTTACTTTGTTCAATTTTTTTTTATAACTATTCAAATTTAAAGAGGTATACAATAGATCATTTTCCCGACCGTAATAAAGTTTTATGGAAAAAGAAGGAATACAATATGTATTCCGCAGTTAAACGCAGAACTTTTCTACTTTAGCTACTTTAATTTATTTACTTGTTTTTATTTCCACCAAATAAATTATGTCTCTAAAAATTAATTAAAAAACGAATTAAATATTTTTTCATTTTAGGAACCAGAAGGGTATTAAGAACAACTATTAGTACAATTAAAAGGGAACAAGATATCTATTAAGCTGCTGAGGACTAGAATTCTACACTAATTAGTAAATCAAAATAATTCCTAAGTAACTTAATTTCAATTGTAATCATCAAACAAAAATATCAATTGAATTGAATGTCCGGACATTTTGCAACATAATTAACGCTACGTTAATTCTTATACACTGTTCAAAATTGTTTTTGTCTCTAAAGGGCCTGCACTTGAGAACACTATTTGCAAACATCCCCACAGAAAAAATCTAGTGGAGTGATATCAGGTGACCTAGCTGGCCAAGGATTAAATTGTTCAGCAAAAATCATCCAATCATTACCTGACTGCTAGGGTTAAGTGTATTGAAGGGCTATCCTGTTGGAAATACAGTTTCATACGCAATTGAAGTATGTATCTACAAACTCCGATAATTCCTTTTTTTATTTAAATAACTTTCAGAATTTACGTTTTGTCTAAAACAAGGGCTCAATGATTGAATAATGATCTCTAAAAGTTATTCAAGACCAAAATAATTTTTCAAAGAACTTTTTTTGGTATTTTCAAAAAAAAAAACAACCCCACTTTTGCCCATTCGTAATGCATTTTGTCAAAATTACCGCCATATTAGTGGTCAGTGACATGTCAAAATGTATGTTTTAGGTTTCCTGATATGCAGAAACGATCCCCTATGAAGTATTTTTTGTAACTGTAATACTAAATTTTTTTCTCATATGTTGCAAACATTATGGCCGACTCTGTATATCCAAGGATAAATAGCAACTTCTGGAAAAATTATTGTTCAACCTACTCACATATTCACAGGCCGAATAAAAAAGGTGCACCCGAGTGAATTGAAAATAGACCGGAGTCAATGCATAATTTTTTAACTTTATCTCAAGGAATATAACGAGAGAAAAACAAATACAACCACAAGAATTCAAATGAATTGGGTTCATTTTTTTATAACACTTTCTCTATTCTCGGTACTAAATGGGATCGGAAAAATCTACTAACTGAAGCTAATGACTGTGGTACAAAAAATTATTTGAAGTTTAGCGAATTATTTCCTTATAAACGTGAATGGCCAAACTCTGATTAGGATGTAAATATTCTTAGCAATATTAAACATTATTTACTCCACCAATCGGAACAGCAAACGCAAAAGTGAAAGCGAATAAAGCTTTTTTGAAAATGCTCCTTAACTATTTGCACAAAAAACAGATATTGCGCATTTTTGTCAAATAATTGAAGTTCCAAATATCTTACACGTGCATCGATTTTTTTATGGATGCTCATAGCAAGATTCTTCATCGCGCTGTACAAGTATGCCAAAAGGAAGCAGAGAGAAAGGAGAGATAGAATTAGTAGCGCCAATGCTAATTCTAACCTAAAAAATTTAAAACGACAAGCTCTGTGGCCGAAACAATAATGGTGGATTTATAAACTCAACTAAACTAATAATTGAATTAACAACTGAGAATTAAGAAAGATGAATACAGGAAAATCCCATCTGGGGTTTAAAATCTTTCATCTATCATTTATAGTTAATTAATCAACTAGTGTATTAATTAATGGTGGCGATTAATGATCGAGATATTTTAACGCGAGAGCGAAGCGAGCGCGTTAATGTTCAAGATCATTAATCGCCATTTTAATATGAGTTGATAACAAAAAAAATCCGTCGACCTCTTTCCTGGGGTCAACGTGAAATTTACGATATCAATTTCCTTCAACTAGGAGAAAACTTGTAATATTTGGATTTTAAAATTCATAAATTTGACAGCGCGAAGGTAATATGATTTGACATTTGAATAATATTCGAATTCGTGTATGTTTAGTTGCCTTTACCATAATTATACATTAATGGACCAAATCGACCATTTAAAGGTTATTAATGGTCGATTTAGGTGTATGTTTGGTTCCATATATCACAATTATGCATTAAAAGAGAAATTGAAGGTTAAAAGGGGTCATTAACGATCGATTTCGTGTAGATTAAACAGACTCGTTAATACTAGGTCGCCCGAAAAATTAATAATTAAGAACTAAGAAGATGGCCATCTTTCATTTTTTCAACTAAGAATTAACACATTTGAATTTGACGCATGCGCACAAGGCATATTATTTTCTGAGATTGACATTACTAAATTAAAGACCGTAGAAATAGGAAGTTTGAGGTCTAGTCTAATCAACAAGTTCAAAACCGTGTTAAATAGATATAAAGCTCCCAAAAATATGAGCGAAAGCTCATTCGATTCGGAATAACGCTTAAAAAAATGTTTTTTAAGGGTTTATTAGCACGTAAAAAATTGCGATTGTTATTAACAAAATAAGATTGAAAAAAGAAGGTATTTCGTTTTTCGTTAATAATTTCTAAAATAATGATATTTAAGGAATTATGAAAAAAGATCCTGAAAGAGGAGGAAATTTCCCGGAACTCTATCTCTATTATTTATAATTTTTTTTAACGCTGAAAATAGGGCTCCGCGAAGTCATTACGGCATAGGCGCACCGTCTAAAAAGCCGTTATCTCACCTAAAATAATTTTTTTATATAAAAAAATTTATTTAAGAATGTTTTTTTAATCATAATTTTAGCTATGCAATAAGATGACCAATTTTTTTTTTTAAATCCCAAAATGGTCTGTTTATAAACAATTTCTTAACAAATGACGTAATTTTTTTTTTCCAATGTTAATCAATACCTATATTAGATGCAAAAACAGCAATAATAATATATTACTGAAAAAAAATTTTTTTATAACATTTTTTTAGAAATTTCATTTTTTGTTAATTAAAAAAATTATAGTTAACAAAATAATAAACTTCAATAAAAAAAATTTGCTTTGCTTTATTAAGTACCTAAATGAAAAGAGCTCCACGAAGCGAACATTTTATAGACCAATTATTTAAACTTTTATGTCGTAATTTATAAAAACAGAGATTGGAAAAAAATTAGTTAATTAACAATGGTGTAACTTTTTGAAAAATCGACATGCAAATTTTTTTTTACCGAGGTTTTTTTCGTTCAAGTGTCTAGATTACACCATGATTTTTTCAAATTTTTAAATTGTTATTTAATACTATAATAAAATTATTTTAGGTGATATAACGGCTTTTTAGATAGTGCGCCTATGCCGTAACGACCTAGCGCAGCCCTATTTTCAGCGTTAAAAAAACATTATAAATAATAGAGATAGAGTTCCGGGAGGTGGGACTTTTTTATTGGAAATTTCCTCCTCTTTCAGGATCTTTTTTCATAATTCCTTAAATATCATTATTTTAGAAATTATTAACGAAAAACGAAATACCTTCTTTTTTTAATCTTATTTTGTTAATAACAATCGCAATTTTTTACGTGCTAATAAACTCTTAAAAACATTTTTCTAGACGTCATTCTGAATCGAATGAGCTATCGCTCATATTTTTAGGAGCTTTATATCTATTTAACACGTTTTTGAACTTGTTGATTAGACTAGTCTACGAAGCAAACGGTTCAACCAAGAGTAAGATGTCTAAAAACCCTAGTGCTCGATATTGTTTAGATTTTCGAGGGGACACCACCTGTTACTTCAATAGAGCTTCTCTCTGTCATCTCTGTGGTAGATGGCGCCGTCCAAAAATGTTTGTTTATATCCACGCTTAATGTCAAAACTTAATTTTTGGCATTTGCAGCATATTATCTGAAATTATTTTTGGTGTTTTGTCGGTGTCTATGCGTTTTTCTTATCTTTGATTTGAAATCTTGCTTAGCTTATTCCTAAGTTTGCTCTTTAAAAAATCATTCGTTCATCAATTCATTAGTGCGTGAGAAATTGTTTATTTTCAGGTAGTGTAGTGTGTAAGCATACTTTTTGTAGAATGTGCCACATTTGTATTTTGTGTGGTCAGTATAAAGCCGCAGATTCGAATAATCACCCGTATTCAGTACCAAACGCAAGTACAAATCTTGACGAATTGACTAATAATGATATTTTCAAGTTCATCATATTGTATGCATCGAATTTTATATTTTCTGCAATTTAATGACAATTTAATTTTCAATTATCCGTAAGGACAAAAATAAAATTCCGCTATAGTTTAACCATTTTCAATTGCAGAAGGTGTTTCTATAAGAAGCAAATCAAAAACTCACTTCGCTTACACGAGCGTAAATGAGAACGGAACGAAAAATAATGTTTACTACTCGTAAACATTCTCCGTCGCCGAACGGAAGATCAAAAGTGGCGACAGTCAACGTGGGTTTGAGTGACAGCTGTCTAGTTCTGCACCAGATTCGCCTGAGCCAATCAAAACGGACCGCAAGCCAATGATAATACTTGTAAGTGTGTCCATACGTTGGAGGCCAAGAAAACGAATGAATCACGAGTTATATTTGTGTTTGAAGAGGTATGAATGAATAAAAGCCAGTAGCGTCACTGGTCTGGGATCGAAATAGGTTTTGAAATGTAATATAGCTCTGTTGTTTTGTTGGAAAATATGGCTTTTTTTCGACCATAGGATACGAATATTATGATGATCTGATTGCCTATTAATACATACTTCCTCGCTTATGACATATTTATTTTAATTTTAACGTATTTTAAATATATTCAACTATCTAAATAAAATTCCGCCTCTGCTGATCAAAGGATACCGCTTCAAGATTGGGAGACTTGTTTTTTATGCTTCTGCAATTGTAAATGGTTCAACTATAACATCAAATTCAAATGGTACAAAATACGAAAAACAACAACACGGTGAGGTAAATATAAAGTTAACGTACTCTGAATATAGGAAAAAAACGTTTCTCACGTGTTTCTGCCTCCTGAACACAAAAAATGCGGCGGTCTCATAACGTTCCCGAGTAAGAGCACTTTAAAATTTTTTTCAACCTCATTTTCGAGCACCGTTTTCTCGCACAAAAATCACTCAAAATGCTCCTTCTTTTTACCAGCATAAACAATACACCCTAAATCACTTGTTTTCGGCACAACTTTGCACAAAATATCGTGTTTTCATCGAACAAATCTTCCTTCTTACACAGTTCCAAATAAACTTCACACATTTGACAAATGAAATTTAGTAACTTTGCCCTATTTTTCATGTTGGTAATAAATGAATCACCGCCAACTTTTCGAATTCAAATATGAGCAATATTCTCTCCTTCCTTTACCAACAATATCCTGGATTAACCATAAAAAATCATCTGAAAACATTATATTTTATTGATAAAAAAAATATTTATTTTCAATTTCAAATATCTCACTTGGTTTAAAATCTGCTTCATATGCTTTTTCAGCCTATTTTGCAAATTCATATTTTTATGCAAAATGGTGCCCAACAACAATTGCAAACATAAATGAAGGGGAAACTATTGCTCATATTTGAATTCGAGAAGTTGGCTGTGGTTCATTTATTACCAACTTGAAAAATAAGGCAAAGTTACTAAATTTCATCTGTCAAATGTGTGAAGTTTGTTTATTTGGAACTGTGTAAGGATTTTTTCGATAAAAACGACGATATTTTGTGCAAAGTTGTGCCGAAAATAAGTGATTTAGGGTGTATTGTTTCTGCTGGTAAAAAGAAGCAGGCATTTTGAGTGACTTTTGTGCGAGAAAACGATGCTTGAAAATAAGGTTAAAAAAAATCAAAAGTGCTCTAACTCGGGAACGGCATGACACCGCCTCATTTTTCTCCTGGATTCGTGTTCAGAAGGCAAAAACACGTAAGAAAAGTTTTTTCCCCATATTCAGAGTGCATGTGTACGTTAACTTTATATTTACCCACGGTGCTTTCTTTGTGCAATGTTCGGGGCTTCTAATTATAGCTTTGCTATTGGTGAAGTTTGACAGGTCTCTTTTCAACCAATAGCAATGCTAAAATCAGAACCCGCGAACAGTTCGCCTCAAAAAGAAAGCTGAGGAAATAAATATACCCTGTGTGGTCTGTTGTTTCAGTTTTCTGAATCAAAACTGAAACTAAATTGACGCCATCTGAAATGATAGTAATATCTATTATCAAGTAGGCCAAGTGTCGCCAAGTTGATACCAAACTTTTACAGGTTTTTTAGACATCTTAACCGAGACATAAGCTTTTTCCCAATTTTCTGTTTTCAACTCTGAATTCGAAGCAATCAATATGGATCGTGAAGAACTTAAGGAAATGATGGGTGTTATTTTAATAGTCACTACAACTTTGTTTGCAACTGGAATAATCAATAAACGAAGAAATCGGAGATTCAAGATAGATAAGGGCAATTAACAGAAATCGAAGGGAAAATAAATATTTTCCAGCAAAGAAAATCTAATGAAACATAATCAAAAGCATTTAACGATCTTTGCCCTGAGTCTCAGCACGAAACACTAAAAAACCGAAATCTAAATTTCAAGATAATCATGTCTATAAACGCCTCCCTAATTCTTATAGTTGTTAATTTCTAAATTTTAGTTGTAGTAGTTGATGAGTTTATAAATCCACCATAGATGTGTCCATTATTAATTAAAACACGTGAGTAAGTTCAACTTTGTTTATTTTTTTTGGCACCATCCATATATTTACTGACAAGGACTACCATCAAACTAGTTCCAACCTTCAACCAAAAAATACACATACATAGGGACTACAGCTTTTATAAGTGCACAAAGAGAAGATTGATAGCTTGAAAATAATGTCATTTGAAACACTCACCTTTCGATGAATCATCGTACCCGATGTGTTTAACTGTCTCTCTAACAACTTTCTGGTAGTCTACAACTGCTTTTGAGGAGATTTCTCCGCACAGAAGGATCATACCAGTTTTTGTCACGGTTTCTACAAGAAAGTAATTATTAATAAATTATATTGAGCTTCGGTTTTGAAAACTCACCACAAGCTACTTTGGCGTTTGGATCTTGTTGCAGATGTGCGTCTAAAATTGCGTCACTGATTTGATCACACATTTTGTCTGAAACAAATTTTTTTTATAAAAGTTGTGAAATAACGGAAATATTATGAATGAGCCATTCAGAAAACAATGCGCCACAAGCGTGAGCGGTCATTTGATGTTTTTGGTAACACAAAGTCACTCTCTGTGGAAATAAATGTCGTATAAACTCTGTTCGCTCTAGTAATAAATAAAATAAGGAAGAAACGTGGTAACACAATATATGTATATTTTATACTTTTCATGAGTTCTCAATAAAAAGTTAAACTTCTTGAAGAAGCGTGAAACTCGATTAGAATAGTTTTATGTTCTATCGATTTTGATGCAACAAACAGGAGTTTTATAATTTGATTCGTCTTCTCTGAGAGTGTCGATATATTTGAGTGAATTGATGTTTCAATTCAAAACTCCATGCCATTAGAAAATTATTTTCTACATTTATCGAGCGTCAAGAATCAGATGAGTATCGATTTGGTATTTTTATTATTTTTCTACTCCCCTATTATATTACGCGAATTAAATATCTTCTACCGATTTATTGATGTTGTCATTTAAACAGGGATTTACATTTCGAAACAGATTTTGGCCAATAAAAACACGTACTTTTCGTTATGAAACGAATTTTCGGCCTATAGAAACAAGTACTTAGGGATAATCAAGTGGTATGTTTCCAAAGAGAGTAAACGTTATCTGAGTAGGAGAGTCTATTCCCCATAAGACAATGGTGACACTAATAGAAATTGATGAAAGATCATTTGTGAGTCATAGTGACGTATATGGACATGTCATGGCCACCATTCTCTCTGGACAGTTTTGTTTCGTTGGTTTAAGTTTTGGCTATATTTTCAGTCATATTGTTTAATTCGATTAGGTATAACATATTCACGTTGACATAACTGCTCTTGAATGTATATTGGACCACTCTATATGTTACGTGGGCCACCATGTACGTCACTATGATGGGTTAATGCCACAAGATTCTGATTGGCTAGAGCTTATTATATTAGTACCTCCTACTCAGATAACGTTTACACTCTTTGGTATGTTTCTACATACTTGTACTTAGGTTTGTTTTGGTTCGAAACCAGGTTGATTCCGAATCGGTTCTAAAGGGTAGGACAACCGAAGCGTGAAATATTTTGCCCGGGTCCGTCCCTACTGCGAACCAAAACAAACCTAGTACGTCGAGCAGTGAAGAATGATCTTGTACACCACCAGAAATTCTTGTTTTTATTCTATCATTTATTGGTCGTAGAAAAAATAGTGTATGCAACGATCATTACATGATCGTTGCATAATATATTAGATCTATCACATATATTTAGATAAAAACTTGTTATAAAAATAAATTGAAAGGATGTTACTCAGCAGATCATTAAAAACATAAACAATCATCTGTCAATCTTCATGCTGATGTTGTACAGTGACATTGACTTTTGACATCTTACAGTAATACCAATTGTTTTGGGAGGCGCTGGGTCTATAGTCAATTATTGGGAGTTCGTGTGTTATGAGTTTGGTGGTTGTCGTTTTGTGTAAATAATGTCTTTCTATGTCTTTTTAGAGTTTACTGACAGTGGTTGTTTGAATATGTTGGTCATTTCTAGGAATATTCTTTTGGGTGAGTTTGTTCTTTGTCTAATATTTTAATGCTTTTTCATATGAAAAATTGTGAACGTATCCCAACGTAAGAATTTTTTTCGACTGAATGGTATAAAGAGATGATTTGTATTAGGCACGTTTTGCTGTCACTTATTAAAAGAAAATGCTCTTTTTTCTGTTCAAGCTTCCGTGATTATCTCTTCTTCAGGAACTCTACATGAACAATGACATTGATCAAGTAGTATACTATGACAGAAATAAAATTGTTCGTACTCACGAAATGTGAGGTCGTACTCACGAAATGTGAGGTCGTACTCACGAAATGTGAAGTCCGTTTTTCTAATATATATATATATATATATATATATATATATATATATAACCTGCTGACCTGCCTGCAGACGACACCACAATAATCGATAGGTATAGTAATGAACAAAAAAAAGTTTTGTGCCAAGGCATTGGATCAAGATTTAACGAGACACTAAAATGTATGATTTCTTTACTCTGTAAATACTAAATTTTAAGAGTAATTCCAAGTTTTTACTTCATTGGTATAGTTGCAGTACGAAAAATGTCCACCGAAGAGAGGGCGTACAAACTTGTGAACAAATTCTGCCCAGGCACTAAATCATTTTATTATGGTCTCTGTAAGAGCTAACATAATAAAAACATTTTTAAATTAAGCTATGAAAATGACAACTATATTATGTTTCTTTAAAAGAATGATCAAAATGGTTTACAGTGAGGAAGAAAATAAACGTGCAGCAAAAAGTGCATATAGGGTGTTGTAACCAAATCGTTCAACACCGTCAGAAAATGCATTAAAAAATATTTACCAAAAGGTGAATCAGTAGAAAAAAGCGTGTAGTCAAGAAAACCAGGAAGAATAGCTATACTACAGCTATACTGCTTCATATTAATTCGCGAATAGACTTTTTTGAAACATTGTATTCTTTTTTTGAAAATTCTGAATGTAGTTTAAAAAATGTAGCCGATCAATTAGGTAATTTTTCCAAAATCCGACGTATTTTGAAAAAGAACAACTACAAACCATATAAAATTTTACCCCTACAGTTTCAACAGAGACTCATAAGAGGAAGAGGCTGGAATTTTACCAACAGATGATTCAAAATTTGAATGAAACTCGATTATTTAACTAATATATTATGGACTGATGAGTCATTTTTTTCTACGACAGGAGTTTTCAATAGGAAAAATCGAAGGTCGTGGGAAAAAAATTGGTAAAACCAACAAAGAAAACAGGAAGAAAAACGAATTTTTAGAAATAAAATTGTTCGCCCTATATTTTATGATTATATATTAACAGGAGTTACCTTTCACGAAATACTCATCCCAGAAGTATATTCTTTTACATTTTTTGGAAGCCGAGCTTGCCAGTATGATTTGGATGAAAGTGTCCTACCCGAATAATGTATTCTCAATATGGATAGAAAATAATGGAAGTATTACATGGCCACCTAACAGTCCGGACTTAACCCCTATTGATTCATTTTTCTGGGATTTCTGAAGGACATTGTTTATAATAATAAAATTCAATTCATTAGACACGATTCGACTTGAAATAGATAATCTGAATGTCAATATATAATAAAGCAATTTCCAATGCACTTATAAATATAAGTAGACGTTATTAATTATGCATTGACATTAATGTGGACACATTGAACTTTTATGAGTTATCATGTTAAATAAATCTTTGTTATCTATTTTTGTATAAATATTTGAACTTTTTCTTCCTCACTGTAAACCATTTTGATTATTCCATTAAATGAATGTCTCTGACAAACATAATAGTTGTCATTTTCATAGCTTACTTTAAAAAAAAATAACTTTTATGGGATAGGTATTTACAGTAACAACCTACTCTAAGTTAAAGTGAGTTTATACAGCAAGTAAAATAAAATAAGAAGTAATAATTTTCAGAGTGTTTATAGAGCTGAGTAAATTAATGTAAGAAGTAAGAAAGCTATCAATCGAAATTTGAGATTTTATGTTGTTACCTCAAACTTCAATGATGAATACTTGAAAATTCGGTCCCCGTTATTGTTTATTTAGTAAAATATAAGCCATTGTTGAAAACACTACCAATATAAAATCTAGTCATCCAAAGACAAAAATAAATTTAAAAAAATGCCAGTGAACACACCGTTTTCCGGTTATGAAAATGAAAACAAAAATATGATGACGACTGCTATTATATCATGTCATGTATCTCGTCAATTTGTCTAAATTATTCAATATGTACCTGTGCCTGAGAACTTGTCAAGTAAAATAAAAGATAAAAGTTAACCATCTTTTATTTCACTTCTTATTTTATTTCTGTATAAACCTGTTATGGATGTTGTGTAGTTTTAACTTTTTAAATTACTTTATTTTATTTTACGTGCTGTATAAACTCACTTAATTCGACGTTCAATAATTCAAAAACGGTCCAAGATAGGGCTAGTAACATACAGTATATTTTTAAAATCAAGAAAAACATAATTCCAAAAATTTAATAATATACAGGGTATCCCATTAAAAAAAAGAATATGCCCTGAAATCTGCACGCTACTGTATTTTTGATAGCATTTTATCAAAATTCAGTCATAACCACACAACTTTTACTATATGCAATAATAACAAAGATGAGGGTTGGGTAATTTATACTGAACAACCCGGTAGGTACTTATAGTGAGTTTATAGAGCACGTAAAATAAAATAAGAAATAAAATAAAGTACCTAACATGAGAAGTAATAATTTGTGTGAGTGTTTATAGAGCTGAGTAATAGTGAGTTTATACAGCAAGTAAAATAAAATAAGAAATAAAATAAAGTAATTTGAAAAGTTAAAACTACACAACATACCTACATAACAAGTTTATACAGAAATAAAATAAAAAGTAAAATAAAAGATGGTTAACTTTTATTTTATTTTACTTAGACTAGTTGTTAGGCACATTTACATACTGAATAATTTAGACAAATTGACGAAAATTGATGAAGATGACATGATATAATAGCTGTTCAGTCCTAGTATATGTTTTTGTTTTCATAACTGGAAAATGGTGTGTAGTGCTATTTTTAAAAACCGTTTTTGGCCAATAATGTCTTTAGATGATGATGATTTTATAATATTGTTAGTGTTGTCAACAGTGGCATATTTTTTATTCAATAAACAGGGTAAGAAGTAAGAAGCTGTCAATCGACATTTTGTGTTGATGTTACCTGAAACTTCAAAGATGTATAATTGAAAAATTTGTCCCTGTATTGTTTATTGAGTAAAAAATAAGCCACTGTTGACAACACTAACAATTTAATATTATAAAATCTTCGTCATCCAAAGACATTTATTGGTCAAAAACGAAATTTTTCCAGTTATGAAAACAGAAATATGATGACATGACATATAGGTACTACGAATGAATAGCTGTTATAGGTACATATCATGTCATGTATCAACCTCTCTCGTCAATTTGTCTAATTATTCAATATGTACCTACATGTGCCTAACAAGTAGTCAAAGTAAAATAAAAGTTAACCATCTTTTAATTTATGTTATTTCTTATTGTATTTAACTTGTTATGGATGTTGTGTAGTTTGAACTTTTAAATTACTTTATTTTATTTATTATTTTCTTTTACGTGCTGTATAAACTCACTATAACAAAGTAGAAGTAGGTATCACCTAGAATTTTATTAACTCCCTTACAACTTACAAATACTATGTATTAATAATAAATCTTCTAATTGTACACTTAATTTCAATATAACTAAGTATTTTGCAATTACTTATTTATTGTGCTTAGTTTTTGAATAAAAATTGTTCATAATCAACACTTCAATTGAAAATCTTCGATCACTTTCGTGACATAAGAATACGGCACAAAACTGTTGTTTGATTTATAGTGAGTTTATACAGCAAGTAAAACAAAATAAGAAATAAAATAAAGTAATTTAAAAAGTTAAAACTACACAACATCCATAACAAGTTTATACAGAAATAAAATAAAAAAAGAAGTAATATAAAATAAGAAGTAAAATAAAAGATGGTTAACTTTTATCTTTTATTTTACTTTGACTAGTTGTTAGGCACATGTACATAGTGAATAATTCAGACAAATTGACGAAAGTTGATGATAGATGGACATGATATAATAGCTATTCAGTCCTACTAGTACCTATATGTTTTTGTTTTCAACTGGAAAATGGTGTGTTCAGTGACATTTTTTTAAATTTCGTTTTCGGCTTATAGAGATGACGAAAATTTCATAATATTGTTAGTGTTGTCAACAGTAGCTTATTTTTTATTCAATAAACAATAACAGGGACCAATTTTATAAGTATACATCATTGAAATTGAGGTAGGTAACCTCAACATAAAATCCCAAATTTCGATTGACAGCTTTTTATTTTTTACATTAATTTAAAGTGAGTTTATACAGCAAGTAAAATAAAATAAGAAATAAAATAAAGTAAAATAAGAAATAATAATTTTCAGAGTGTTTATAGAGCTGAGTAAATTAATGTAAGAAGTAAGAAGCTGTCAATCGAAATTTGGGATTCTATGTTGAGGTTACCTCAATTTCAATGATGTAAACTTGACAAATTGGTCCCTTTATTGTTTATTGAATGAAAAATAAGCCACTGTTGACAACACTAACAATATTATAAAATCTTCGTCATCTAAAAACATTATTGGCCAAAAACGAAATTTTTAAAAATGGCCCTGAACACACCATTTTCCAGTTATGAAAACAAAAACACATACTAGGACTAAATAGCTATTAAATCATGTCATCTATCATCAACTTTCGTCAGTTTGTCTAAATTATTCAGTATTTAGGTACATGTGCCTAACAACTAGTCGAAGTAAAATAAAATAAAAGATAAAAGTTAACCATCTTTTATTTTACTTCTTATTTTATTTTATTTCTGTATAAACTTGTTATGGATGTTGTGTAGTTTTAACTTTTTAAATTACTTTATTTTATTTCTTATTTTATTTTACTTGCTGTATAAACTCACTATTACTCAGCTCTATAAACACTCGGAAAATTATTATTTCTTATTTTACTTTATTTTATTTCTTATTTTATTTTACGTGCTGTATAAACTCACTTTTAATCCTGCAAAAGCATACCTAAACACTGATGTTCATTTATTAGCAAACACAGTTTTCGATTGCCCCCTCCAAACTAGTAAGAAACCTGGAACCGCCATTAGGGATTCCATTGTATTATTCCTTATCTGGGCTATTTCCTACAATGTCATTACGTCGGAAATTCGGAATCGGAAAATCCCATCGTACCGGTTAATACCCACACGAGTCCGTACATGCGTGCGTATTTACTTCTACCTTCATTCACCATAACAACGTACATTGCAATATTGCCCCACATTTTGCCGTAAACAAAAACAAACCCCATTCTCGTCGCAAAACAGCGTGGAGGGAAAGGAAATCAAAACATGCTGCACGGCATTCATCGACCTCACGGTACAAATCGTGCTTTCGCCACCTATGATTGATTTAATTGTTCTTTCGTCTGGCACATTGAAAACACGTGCAAGTGGGTTCCTAGATTTCGCCGTCGCGGCCGTTTTGTAGGGATCGCCTCGCGAGTATCGCGTCGAGGCTTTTTCGGTCTCGAATTGCGCCAAAAATAAATTTCGGCGCCATGCGGTTTCTACTACCGCCATTTTCTGCGTGAAATACACGCGCTAGCTGTACTAACCTGGGTGACCCTCTCCGACGGATTCCGATGTGAAGAGGAACTCCGTGCCGTCCGCCATTTCGTAGCCTGAATGGCCGTTCGAAAAGCCATTTGTCAATGTCGTCTCTGGCATTCTGAACCTCGAGCACTATCACTAGTTCACTAGTTGTACGTTCGTTTTTAGTTACTGTGGAAAAGAGATCGGGAAGAAGGAGACGGGGATACTTATAACCTCGGTAAGGACCACGTGACTGACTACTGACTACGGTCGATTCGTCGTCGATCAAAGGTTGGAGCTGGCAACGCCGGGCTATAACTGTGGCGTCTGCTTGTGGTGGCGTGCGGGAGCCTGAAATTTCAGAAAAAACTGAAAGTTAGCATACAAAACACAAACAATGGGTACAAGTAAAAAGTATCGAAACAATTGAAGATAATTTTGGGACGGATATGAGTTGGTTTGTTCGTTTTTATTGGGATTTAGGTATATTTGTGTACGGAAATATTTAACTGCTCCGAGATTTAAATGAATGGGAATGACTGCTTATCATTGGAATATCTCGGAGGGTGATATTTTCCGGGTAATTGTAGGTATATAAAGCGTACATGTATGATTAATTTCGAAATTATCGGCAACTGATGTTGCCATTCAGATGTTTTGTTTCCCAAGCAAGGAAATTTAATGCTTAAATGACCATTTTGACGAGAAACTGACAAATATATTAGTGGCTTGAGACTCATCCGTCATTCTCAAAATAGCCCAGTCGATGGAGCGTGCATTTTGTGTTAACTCGATTTCAAGTATGGTGGCTTAAAATTTGAAGCACTTATTTTTATGCCTACGCATGCTAGTCTAATCGACAAGTTGAAAATGGTCTAAAATAGAGATACTGCTCTTAAAATTATGTGTGATAGCTCATTGGATCCGGAATAAAGCCTAGAAAAATGTGCCAAAAGCGTGTATTAGCACATAAAAAATTACAAAAGTTATAAACAATTGAAGATGAAAAAAAAAATGGCATTTCGTTTTTTGCAAATATTTCATACACTGTTGATATTTAAGAAATCTCAAAGGAAGATTCCGAAAGAGAGGAGAAAAACTTCCAGCTCCCGGAACTCTATCTCCTTTATTTATAATTTTAATTTAACGCTGAAAATGGGTCTCCGCGCGACATTTTTAGGTTGCGCGCGCGGCGTCAAAAGCGAGTACGACACATTAATTAATTTATTTAAGGTATTAAATATATTTTTTTAATTTGAAAAAAATCATGGTGTATTCGGAACACTATAAATAATTTATTCCCGTTGGAAATTTCACTGAAAGTTGATTTTTCAACAAGTTAAACGATTGTTAAGTAACAAAATTTTCTCGAACTTCTGTCTTAATTGTAAATGAAAAAAAAAGTTTAAATAATTGTCGTAAAAATTTTTCGCTTCGTAGAGCCTTTCTTATATACATACTCAACAAGATCACGCCATAAAAGTTAAAAAAATATTCATACTTTGTTTATAATAATTTTTGTACTTGAACAAAAACTAAAAATCAAGTAATGTTGTTGAAAAAAATGTTTTTCTCTCAATCATCAAAAAAAAATTCCCGCCATTTGCTAATTAATTTTTTATAAACAAATTGATTATTTCAATATTTTTGAAAAATTTTTCTTTATAACTTCATTATATTACAAATATTATGAATTTTGAAAAAAAAATCCCTAATAACAATTTTTAATTGTTTATAATCGTTTTTTTTATATTTCTATTGTTTAAATAATTAGTCAGGAATTTTTTTTTCTCAAAATCATAATTGACAGTCCTCTATAAAGTAACAAAAACTTTTTTTTTTATCAACAATTCCATTGTTTATTAACTTACCAATTTGTTATAAACAAATTTTTAACTTTTTTCTGAAACTTCCAAAATTTACATAAACAACCATTTTTAAAATAATTTTTTTTTTCCAATTTTATATTGTAGGTACTTTGGGAATTGGAATTGGGAAAAATTGGGAAATTTTTTTTCTATACTTTGTTATATATGGTTGTTTTTGTAAATTTTAGAAGCTTCAGAAAAAAAATCTAACAAAGTTGAAAATTTGTTTATAAAAATTGGTAAGTTAATAAACAATGGAATTGTTGATAAAAAATTTTTTTTGTTACTTCATAGAGGACTCAATTATGATTTTCAGAGAAAAAAAAATAGAAATATAAAAAAACGATTATGAACAATTAAGAATTGTTATTAAGGAATTTATTTGTAATGAATAAGTTGTGAAAAAAAAAATTTCAAAAATATTGAAATAATCAATTTGTTTATGAAAAATTTATCAACAAATGGCGGGATTTTTTTTTTTGCAAATCAATATATATCTTGTATTAATAAAAAAACGATAATATGATGATTAAGAGAAAAATGTTTTTTTTATAACATTACTTGGATTTTTTAGTTTTTGTTCAAGTTCAAAAATTATTATAAAGAAAATATGCATTTTTGTGACCCCTAAAACTTTTCCCCTGACTGTTTTTAGCGTTAAAAATAATTGTTTGATGTTCTGTACACATAACAAGTTTGCAAATTTAAAGCATTCTAGGGGTGACGGAACCATGATTTTACCACACATTTGCACAATGTTTGCAATTTTGTAACCAGAATTAGTGCTAATTATAACGTAATCAGGGATTATTCGTATTTCCAGTTGATAATTGCGAGTGCAAATTTTACAAGGGATGTAGAAAAGAAGTTAGGGAATATACCTGCAATTTGCACAATGTTTGCAATTTTGTCCAAGGAGACATTGCAAATTAACGTTTTACGTGAATTTGAATAATTTGCGGTCACCGGATGAGTCTGCAAATTTTTATATTTAGTTTTTACTGGATGCCTCAACATACGGCAGTGCTAAAGAAATGTTTGTAACTAATGTGAATTGACGGTCTATTTTGACTGGCCTGAAGATGCTTGGATACAAGGTATATGAGTATCATTGATAAAGTTATGAAAAGGATAACCCCATGGTTGCCCTGATGAAACACTTTTGTTGTTTGTTGAAAAGCGCGATGGGAAAAACCAATTAACATTCATTAAACAACTTAATCTCAGCTCATTTTACATCATCAATCGAGGATTTTGTAATGTACGGACTTTTGTAAACAATTTAGAAATGTTTAATGATAATGTTTTCGAGAAGAAAAATGGGGTTTCATAAGAACGATTAGTCAAAGTTGAGATAAGTGGTTTTCATATGCTAGTAGTCGTTCCATCTCATATGTTTCGTAAAGTTATGAAAAAAGTAGTTGCCATGCATTTTTTCTAAATAACCAAATCGTATAAAACAAAGAGACTCTAAAAAAAAAACAACTCTTGTGACCAGAAGGAAAACTGATTCGTGGCAATAGCACAACATTCTTTGGCTTATCAGGATAACTTCCTATAAAAAAAAAATGCTATATGATTTGTTAGTAATAGACATAGCTACAAAATTGCATCAGTTTAATTGTTGTAACTCCAATAATTAAATAGAAAAATCGAATTTAAACGGTTTTCTTCACATAAAGGATTCAATATAAAATTGAACCAGAGAAAGGTAGATCTCAGGTGAAAAACAACTACTTTCCTGGCAAATACCACGCAGAACGTTGAATGATATTCACCTGAAAATCCATGCATACTTCCATATAATATCAATGGACATTGAATGCAAATGTTTCTTTCTGATAAGCTCGATTATGTTTAATTTATGTCGTGTTCACCTAACAATCCGCATACCGGTTTCAGGCTTCTTGGCCCTCATCAGTACGGAGTAGTCTGTCACTAGGTACCGCCAGTTAAAGTTTATCTTTTCCGGCGTACCTATAGGTGTTACAAGATCGATGATGGTTTGTTTACGTTGTGTCTCACTTCAGCCAGAGTTCTTTGACCTTTGGCTGGTTGACTACTCCGTACTGATGAGGGCCAAGAAGCCTGAAACCGGTATGCGGATTGTTAGGTGAACGCGACATAAATTAAACATAATCGAGCTTATCAGAAAGAAACATTTGCATTCAATGTCCATTGATATTAGATGGAAGTATGCATGGATTTTCAGGTGAATATCATTCAACGTTCTGCGTGGTATTTGCCAGGAAAGTAGTTGTTTTTCACCTGAGATCTACCTTTCTCTGGTTCAATTTTATATTGAATCCTTTATGTGAAGAAAACCGTTTAAATTCGATTTTTCTATTCATTCCACTTCACATGGCACTTATCTCTCACTTTATGCTAGACGGGCTTGCCACTCCTACTGAGAAGGAATCTTTTATTTAGAAACCTATCGAGGTGGGAGATTTTCGGAGTGTTTCTTTCTGTCACTAGGTACCGCCAGTTAAAGTTTATCTTTTCCGGCGTACCTATAGGTGTTACAAGATCGATGATGGTTTGTTTACGTTGTGTCTCACTTCAGCCAGAGTTCTTTGGACCTTTGGCTGGTTGACTACTCCGTACTGATGAGGGCCAAGAAGCCTGAAACCGGTACGCGGATTGTTAGGTGAACACGACATAAATTAAACATAATCGAGCTTATCAGAAAGAAACATTTGCATTCAATGTCCATTGATATTATATGGAAGTATGCATGGATTTTCAGGTGAATATCATTCAACGTTCTGCGTGGTATTTGCCAGGAAAGTAGTTGTTTTTCACCTGAGATCTACCTTTCTCTGGTTCAATTTTATATTGAATCCTTTATGTGGAGAAAACCGTTTAAATTCGATTTTTCTATTCATTCCACTTCACATGGCACTTATCTCTCCAATAATTAAGTTGCAAAATCGAAAAAACAGCCGAAATTGGGGTCTCAAGTAGCTATAGAAATTCAAGAAATAACAAAAACTTATGAATGAGGAAAGATAAAGAAGAGTCACCGAACCACCAGCAAACAAATGCAGATTATAATAAAAATACACAATGTACAATATGTATAAACATTGTTGATTATATATCTTTATTTGTTAAAGTAAAATGCAATTAGAGTCATTTTCAGGAAAAAAATACAAGTTAAAATAATTTTTCATGTTCCTCCCTATCAAGTTTAATATTAGCTATATTGAAACGAAGCATTTTTTAGAGCACCGTTACTAAGAACGGCTAAAGAAAGTTTAACATACCTTTGGTACGTCCCTGATCATTTGGGGTTGATATCAATTCCGGTGTGGCATTGAGTTCTATTCCTAGTTTATAAAATAATTGTAAATACCCAAAGCTACTGGAAGTAACATGAAAATCCGGCATAAAACAGAGCTGTGTTTTTCCATATAATAACAAAAAGGGAGGGAAGTTTCTCGGGTGGTTTTTGTTAAAAAAATGGTTTATTAATTAATCTACATATGAAATAACCAAAAATGTTCAAAAACTACTGAGTTTGGGAGAAAGTTTAACTTAAAGTAGAACCAGAAATCTAGGAAGGTCGTAAATCACCAACCACTTGAGTTATCAGCAGGCGGTGGATTCTACGCAGATTGTACCTGCCCTAGCCTTTAAATTTTGTTTTATAGGTAGGTATAATGATATTGGGTTAAGATAATTATCAAGAAAAATCGCTTGAATATAATTGAGAATTGTTTATTTATATATAATATATGATAACAATATATATATATATATATATATATATATATATATATATATATATATGAAAGAAGGTAATATTGAGGGGACTGTTAAAAACAAAATAGAAGGAATTTAATGGAGATAGCCCTCAGAGAAAAGTGTTAACCGTAGACACGTGTTTCGGGCTCTCGGCCCTCATCAGTACGGTGGAGAAGTGCAAGGATGAACAACATTTGGTAGAAAACGACAAAATTAACGGAGTCAACAAACAAAAGCCAGCCGCTCATTTGTGGTTTCGGTCAGCAGACCCTGAATTCCAGGGCAACAACCAACGTCACCACGGAGGCAGCGTGACATTCGAGTCCAGGAATATAAATATGAAAGAAAGTAATATTGAGGGGACTGTTAAAAACAATATTGAAGGAATTTAATGGACATATATATATATATATATATATATATATAATTATATTATATAATAATATATGATATACCTAATTAATGTAAAATGTCAAACTTTATACTTTATAAAAAGTTCAGTTTCTCGATAAAAGGTATTTATAAATAAAATTACTAACGAAGATCAGTTTCACTTTCACTGTCGTCATCCAAATTGATAATAAACTTTTCTTTGGGGATTTTTTCTATATCCATATATGACTTTTCCACCTTTTTAATATGGGAAACACACTTGGCCAAGCTGCTATCAGGAATGTTTGCAGTTTCTGTTTGAATAAGAGCTACCACAGTTGAACTTAAGGTTGGAGAAGTATTATTTCTTCGAACTGCTGACTTGAGCTGATGCCATATATGTTCGATTGGGTTGAACATACAGTGATAAGGAGGAAGTCTGAGCATCGTATGTCCCAAGCTTTCAGCCAATGAATCACAAAAATATTTCTTTTTTATCGAATAACTGCGCAAAACTTCTAGTAACTGTTTTTTTGTGTACTTTTCCTCGTAGTACATATCATTATTTAACATATATTCTTGTATAGTGGCTTTGGTGTCATTTGAACATGGTGCTTTATCTAGTCTTTGACTGTGGCCATGTTGGGTGGAATATTTGGTATGAGTTTATTTTGGTACCAGTCTTCAAATAATTCGGCTGTAGTATCATCATGATAATCGATTAAAGAGTCATTAACATTCTTTGCCGATAGAGACAACGCATTTGGTATAAAACCCTTTTCGGTTCCTGCGTGAATTATCATTATTAGTTTGGCACAAATCTATCCAACTTTTGTTTGGAATATCATGTGTATCGAACCATCCAAATACACTACTGTTCTACCATATTCTCCAAATTCGTTTATTGTCAATAAATATTCAAATCTCCATTTCTTAAGGCGCACAGATTCCATTAAGATTTTTCTGCTACCAGTGAGTTTTTTAAATTTAAATCCGTTTTCTAAAAGAGACTTCCTTGAAGTCTCTTTGCAACATTTGATACCATTTTCATTCTTTTCAAGCCGTTGCATTAAAATATCTAATGTAGGCACAATTTGCTCTTTATACAAGGCATATATTGTTCTTCGAATTATATCTACATCACAGCCATCTAGTTTCCTTGAAAAGCCAGAGTCTTTTCGTTTCTTTCTTTTCAAAATAGGGTTACTTACTATTTTAAACACTGTGAAATACGGTGTTATTGTTAAAGAAGCACTTTCTTGCACAGCTTGATCCTTGGACATTCCACGTTCCAGCAGGGAAGTATAAACATTTAATATAATTTGTTTCCCATGTGGGTGTAACATTTGTCGACTAGTGGTACTACGACCACCAGTTGAAGTACTAGCTTCAGGATGAGCCCATGGACGCCACATTTTTCACTACACGAAAATCGAATAGACACTTTAAAATAGACACAACTGACACAACGGAATATTAGGTAGGTAATGACTAAATGTTGTTTAACTTTCCCCCTTTTATTCCTGAAATTGGAAAGCGGTCAGTTCTCAAAACGGTCTTGTTCTCCAAATCTTGTAGGTAATTTATTTTGGAACCGTAAATAGACCATTATCGCTATAATCTCGTTCTTAGCCCATTAGTACTGAAAGTCTGGTGGCCAGGTAAGTAAATTTAATTATTTACACGTATTTATACATATCCTTACCAAGGGTTCTACATCAACCTTACGATATTTTTTATTATCAAATAAATTTAAATACAAAACTGTCAACAAAAACCAAAAATAAGGGAGAGCCCACTATTATTGAAATGCCAAACTATTTCATGAGCCATTTCAATCCGGACCTGGGAATATTTTAAGGGACACACACTTTTATTGCTTATCTATATTTCGAACAATAGGTTATAATGAGGGTCGTCGGCTAATATTGATTTACGACCTTCTTAGATTTCTAGTTCTACTATACCTTACAATGAAAATAACTTTCCTCTAAAAAATATAATAATTGACGTAGAACACATCATTAACATTCAAAAACTAACGATGAAAAATAGAAAAAAAAACAAAGTTGTCAATACTTTAACAAATTTCACAAATTCCAATAAACTCAAAAACAATAAAAAAATGCATAAAAAAGTTTTTTGTGGCACAAAGATTACCTAGTAAAAATTTTCTCGAACAAAACTAATAATAACGAGAGCGGGCAAGGGTAACATCACAGTTGCCTTCGACAAAAAAGAATTCACTGAAAAAGTCAATAGAATGTTGAGTGATAACAATACTCATCAAATGCTAAATGAAGACCCTACCACTGAAATACAAAACCAAAACAGCAGGATGGTGAAAGAACTTTTCGAAAACAACTATATTGCCGAAAAAAATGCAAAATATCTCAAATCTGAGAATGGCGTGTTTCCCAAAATGTATTTTTTACCAAAAATACACAAGGAAAGTATTTCTTTGAGGCCTATCGTCAGTTTTATAGGCTCCCCGATTTTTAAACTATCTAAATGGGTTGTGAAATATCAAAACAAGGCTTTGAAAAGGACGAACACCATGTCAGTGATTCTTTTGAATTCTCCAATTTCATTCGGGAAAAAACAATTCCGGATAATTATATTCTCATTTCACTAGACGTTATATCTCTAATCACTAACATTCCCGTTGACCTCACAGTAGAAATAATTAAAAAACGTAGCAAAATTTCTGAATTTATAACATTAACCTTAGACGCTTTCATCAAAATTTAATTTTATTGATTCCAGTTATTTTAATCATAATGGAGTTTTCTATAAACAAGTATATGGTTTAGGTATGGGCAATTGTATGTCACCAATTTGCGCCGATCTCGTTTTGTCAGAATTACAAAAGCAATGCTTATACAAACTATCTTTTCCAGTCCCTTTCTTCAAAAGGTTTGTGGGCGATATTTTCGCCGCGATTCTTGAAGATAAAAAAATTTAAATTCTTGAAGTCTTCCACAGTTTTCACTCAAAACTAAAATCTACTTTAGAAGAAAACAACCAAACTTCAGCCATTCTAGACACAAAAGTAATTAAAACCCCAAACAACGTCTTGAAAGTAATTAAACGGGTAAAAGAAGTACAACTCGCGATGGGAAAAAACCCTAGCATTCCGGTCCAGTTCTCAGATTAACGGACGAAAAGTTGCCGTTCTTATCCCAAAAGGAGAAAAAGAGCGTCTTTCTTAGTAGGTTTTTTATCCAAATTTGTCGTAGATTTGAAACATACAGGGTGATTCAAAAGTACTTTGACAAACTTCAGGAGGTGATTCCTCACAAAATTCTAATATGAATTGTCCAAATAAATATATGACCGGAAACGCTTCGTTTCCAAGATACAGGGTGTTGAAGTTTTATTTTTATTTTCGTTTTATTCAAATAACTTTCGAAATACTCACCTTAATTGAACGAAAATTGGTATTGAGATATTTTTGAGGTGTCAAGTTCGAACCTGATGTTATTATTTCTCTTACTCGTAGAGGGCGCCACCTACACGTCTTTTTTTTTTGAAGGTTCATAACTTTTTTAAGCGTACTTCTAGCACATTTTTTCAGTAAAAAAATCAATTCCTCCATCATATCTACCTGAAAAAGCTAAGTAATTTTACTCGTTTGAAATAGTTATTTTTGTATCAAGGGTGCGAAATCTGTATTTGTTTTAATGAAATTTGCAAGAAATATCAAAATTTTATTTCAAGAAATTTTGAATATGTAGAATAATAGTATATTAAAGTATAAGTGGATACAAAGGGCTTTAAAACACGCGCGATTTTTCGAGCACGACGGCGCAGCCGGAGTGCTCGAAATAGAGCAAGTGTTTTTAAGACCAGTTATCCACGAATACTTTACGTTATTTTTTTTTATTGGTGCACTTTGAAATCATATATACTGGTATTATTACTACAAAAAATAGAAATAAGAACTAATAATGCAAGAAGGTTGAATTCGTGATGTGACATCAGTATACCTTTCGTTGTCATGGAAATGAGAAAAACATTCATTTGCAATTTGTTACCAAAGATCAATATTTGTTGTCACCAGAGCTCAAAAATGAATTATTCTAATATCGATTTTTTGAATAGTGAGGCAGAATCGCGGTTGATACCGCGAAAATCCAGTGATATATATAAAAAAAAATATGAAAAGTTCATCAAATGGATGGAGGAGCACATATAAATGAACGAATTGTGAGTAATATTTCATTTGACGTTACAAGGTACTCCTGTCAGATCAATAATAAAAAATTTGTCATTTAGACTTCAGGTTTCTCGATTTGTTGATGTTGTCATGGTTACCTTTAAAAATCGCGCGTTTTTTAAAGTTCGATTTAAACACGCTGAGGCGTGCTTTAAATGGGTAAAAAGGGGCACCAATAAAAAAAATAATAATAAAGGAAACTTAATTGTATTCATATAAATTGTTCAAAGTGTCCACCTTCAGCGAAGATACAGGCATTCAGTCTTCTAGTCATTGAATCACGTACCCGCTCAAAAATTATTGGTGTGTTTCTTATTGTTTCACAGGCGTCTACTATTCGGTTTCTCAGATCTTCTTTGTTCGCTACTGGAGTTTTATAAACTAGTGACTTGAAATGTCCCCAAAAATAAAAATCTAGCGGGTTTGGATCTGGGGACCTTGGTGCCCACGCCTGGTTAGGTTCTTCTACACCGATCCATCGATTTGGATAGACAGTGTTAAGGAATTCCCTGACTACAACGCCAAAAGCCCCATCATGCATAAACCACATGCGGATACGAATTCCTAATGGTACATTCTGAAGTAGTCCCGGCAATTCATTTTCTAAAAAGTCACTGTAAGTTGCGCCATTCAGTCGGAACGGAAAAAAGAAAGGACCTATCAAGTAATTATCAATTATTGCCGCCCATACATTTACAGAAAATTGATACTGATAATGTCTTTCACTAACTGCGTGCGGATTTTCCAGAGCTCAAACATGGTTGTTATGAAAGTTTGTGATAGCATTTCGGGAGAAGTTTGCCTCGTCCGTGAAGAGTACATATCTTAAAAATTGAGGATTTCCAGGCCACTTTTCTCAAAAACCACTGACACATAGTAATGCGTTGGGGAAAGTCTCGTGGCAAAAGAGCTTGTGCCCTTTGAATATGGTATGGATAAAATTGCAGCAATTATTCTTGTACTTGTTTCTGGATTCTCCTTCTCAAAACAGCTTCTTCCAATTCTGTGGTTCGGACTGCTCGTGGTCTTCCAATAATATCAGCTGCCCTTTTAAAGCTACCTGTTTCTGCCAAACGACGGTGCAGACTTGTAAATGTTGGAGCTGAAGGCAGTACTCGATTAGGAAATCGCTCCTGTTAAATACATCTTGCTTCGCGCGCATTGCCATCCGCAAGGCCATAAACGAAATGCATACCGGCTAAATGAGCATTATTTATTAAATAATCCATTTTTTCAAAATTAGTGTTTTAAAACTAACTGAAATTTCAACAAAACAACAAAACGTTTAACTGTCACATAATTTGTAATTACCAAAACTGCAATCTTAAAAGTCAAATTCATTTCCTAAGCATTCTTGTGAAAAATGCAAAATAATGGTAATCTTCAACACGCATCGATTATCAAATAATCGACTTAAAATTTTCAAGTCCAAATATCTAGAAAACGGTTGCTTATAGCGACTTGTAACAGGGCTAGCTTTTTTAAGTAGATATGATAGAGAAATTGATTTTTTTACTGAAAAATGTGCTAGAAGTACGCTAAAAAAAGTTATGAATCTTCAAGAAACAAAAAGACGTGTAGGTGGCACCCCCTACGAGTAAGAGCAATAACATCAGGTTCGAATTCGACACCTCAAAAACCTCTCAATACCAATTTTCGTTTAATTAAGGTCAGTATTTCGAAAGTTATTTGAAAAAAACGAAAATAAAAATAAAATATATTTATTTGGACAATTCATATTAGAATTTTGTGAGGAATCATCTCCTGAAGTTTGTCAAAGTACTTTTAAATCACCCTGTATAGTTCAAGGAATGGCCAAACCGGAGGTTGAAAGATCGTGAAGAATTTAAGTTTCTGGCATCAATCATTATTTCTGTTCACTGAATTGATAATTTTTTCTGTGATCAATTTATTTCTTTCTACACGCTTCATATTAGCTTCACTTGTATGTTTTTACACGCTTTATATTAGCTTCACTTGTTTGTATGTTTGTTTGTTTGTTTGTTTGTAACCGACTCCTTTGGGCGCGATTTTGACCCACTTCTAGATGTACGAATGATTTGAAATTTGGCAGGTGTACATGATTCCGGTGATAATGCATTGAGGAATTTTCGTGTGAGAAAAAAACAATATGGCGGCTCCAATATGGCGTACGAGTTTTGTGATTAGGTCGATTCTTCAAAATTGGTATTGGGGTTTTGGTCGAATTATGATTCTTCCGTCAAAATTGAAAAATTCAAGATGGCGGCTCCAAAATGCTGGACGAGTTTTGTATTATGGTCTGATTCTATTCAAAATTTTTTTGGAGTCGAATATTATGATTCTTTTGTAAAAATTGGAAAATTCAAGATGGCGGCCGAGTTTTGTGATTATGGTCTGATTCTATTCAAAGTTGGTATGTGGGGGTTTTTGGGGTCGAATATTATGATTCTTCTGTAAAAATTGGAAAATTCAAGATGGTGGCTTTAAAATGGCGGCCGAGTTTTGTGATTGTGGTCTGATTCTATTCAAAATTGGTATGTGGGGGTTTTTGGGGTCGGAGATTATGATTACCTAATTTGACAAGATTATTCCATTTTTTTATTTGCAAAAATATAATAAAAATAATAGTTTAAAAAAAACTGAAAAAACACGCTTTTATAAATAAATCACACTGACAAGTAGGATATAAATAATAGTTTAAAAAAACGAAAAAACACGCGTTTGTAGAAAACCAGACTAAAAAATAGAAAATAAGAAAAAAATGTATTTTATTTAAAAAAAAGCGTGGGGTGCACGGTATCAATGATTATATAGTACATTACACACCTAGGGCAGTAAAGTAAGAAATGTCTCAGATCACAGGTAATTGTTGGCCGAGCCGATACCATGCACCCAAGCTTTTTATTTTTTTTTTTTCTTATTTTTTATTTTTTCAGTCTGGTTTTCTATAAAAGCGTGTTTTTTAGTTTTTTAATACTATTATTTATTTTTTAATTTATTTTCCAATTTCCCATATTTCGATTTTTATTATTTGCAAATCTTTGAGCTGAAAACATTAGTTCCAGTGAATATTCGAAAAGTGTTCTCCCATTTTTTTGTAATCAATATTGTACTTGAAGGTGAACGAATATTTTTATCGAATTTCTCACAGTTGATTTGTAAATTAATGGAAGTCTGTTGAATACTGGAACGCTTAGAACAAATTACTCCACAATTCTCAATATACAAAAATTTCCTTGTACTCGGAACGGAATTCTTTTAGAAATCTGAAAAAAAGTCACATCACCAACCTGTCGTCTGCAAATCACTTCCAACGGCACACCGACTATCGGATTTCACTGTTTTGAGTAACGTATTCACGACAGAGTCAGAAGTCAGTCAGCCCTACTAACGATCTTGGAAAGACTGAACTTTTCATCTGCTGTACGTACTTTATGAAGCAGACTCAAAGCAAGAAATGAAAACGATGGCGTAATATATTTTTGGTTTGATTATAAAATAAGCGCTAGGTATCTACGCATATCGATAACCATGCGAAAAAAACATGGCATTTGATAAGGGAGAGTTATTACCAAATGGTTGTGACCTCTGATTGGTAGATTGCAAGAAGTGTCATGGACATCAGAGCAGAAGAGAATTATGCAATGATTAACCTTCCGTGTTTTTAATAGTATTATTATTATTAGCACGCAAGTAGAATACTATAATTTTTCTAGGACTATTACGTGTTTCCTCAGTCTGCCAGTTTTTTTTTCTCGCCGATAACTAAGTTTACAGTACGAAATTTTGGAAAAGATTATGTTGAAACAACAAATTTCAATATCTCTCACACTACTTTCGTGTAAAATTATGTAAGGATTTATCACTCTGGATGGAAGTGATGTTGGCGGTTTTTCTATACTTTGGCTCTACGTTGAAGAAAGAATCATTGAAAGTTTGACTGCCATTTATTTCATGGAATCCACCTACATGCCATTTTTCGATGTTTCCCGAAGTTTTTATTAAGTTCAATTTGACTGTTTATGATTTTTATAAACCAAATTATGAAAAGAAACAAGCAATAGCACGGACACATCTGCATAGATGAAAATCCAGAGCGCTTGGCGCTCGTAGATGATTCTATGATTCTATGAACATTATGTTGATATCATGAAATAAAATCAAAAATTACAATTTTTTGTTCTTTTCCCTCTGCTTGGTATGAAGTTCCTGTAACGTCAGTTGTTAGTGGATAATGAGGATCAGAGAATTGTGTATCTAAATACTAGTTATTATTCGTGATCGTGATGGCTTTTTTGATATGTCTTGCAGTTTGAAAAAAAAAAACAACTCTTCAAGGTTGACGTTCTTAATCGATGATTGACGTTTTCTTTCGATAAATTCCATACTCCTTGATTGGGCGTTATCATAATTGGTACCGCAAATTAAACATCGTGACCCAATTCTCCAAAGAAACATCGAAACAAAATATATTTTTTGGCTGGAAAAAATTTGAACTACGTAATGAGTTTGATTTTGAAATACCAGAAACTAGAAAAAGGGAAGGTGATTGTGAAACTGTAAAATTAGCAATAATTGATATAAAGCAGAGTGGACAAAAAAAATCTTATTAAAGACAAGCTTTCATTCAAATGCGATAAAAAGTGAAAAATAATTGCTTTGGATGTGCGTCGTAGGATGGATATTCCGTGAGTTATAGATTCAAGAGCAGTTCGAATACAAGAGCGACAAGCTTTCGAATCTATAACTCACGGAATAACCTACTTCGCACATCCAAAGCAATAATTTTTACTTTTAAGCGCATTTGAATAAAAGTTTGTCTTTAAAAAGTTTTTTTTATTAATTATTTTATTTTGTGCTTTTCAGTACGTACGCCTTATTATTTCGTTATGGTGCAAAATTAACCACCTTGTTGTTAACCTGAAAAAAACCAGCTATATGGAATTCACAGGCAAATACAAATCACCTACCATTGGTCCAAGTATACCATTTGGCAACACAAATATACAGGCTGTCAACTCTTTCAACTTTCTGGGAACTCTAGTTGATTCGAAATTATCTTGGAATGACCAAATAAATCACCTTTGTAACAAGCTCCATAAAACGTATTGCGCTATATTCTCTCTCAAAAAATATCTCAATGTTCAAGGTCTGATTAACGTCTACTATGCACTAGCATTCTCAACAATAAGTTATAATATAATTTCCTGGGGCCAAGCCACAGAGATAACTAGAGTCTTCACCCTACAAAAGCGCATTATTCGTCTAATTTTCAACTTGAAGTATCAAGACTCCTGTAGAAACCACTTCAAGATACATCGAATATTGACAGTGGTCAGTATCTACATATTGAGAATATTGTCACATCCACAAAAGCAAACACCATCTAAAAAAGTGCTCTGAAATTCACAAATACAATACTAGAAATCAAAATAATATTTACATCATATGGAGTACAAAAAATCTCCGAAATTTAGCGGGAGTCATCTCTACAACTTACTGCCTGAATCACTAACAAATCAATCTCTGAAAAGATTCAAGACTGATCTTAAAAAAATTCTATCCTCAAATATTTCTACGACGTTTTCGAATTTCAAATATACTTAATATCCATAAAATGATTACCATTCAACTGTTCATTTTCAATTTCAACTGTATCATGGCTATAGTATTTGTAACTAACTGTACATTATATTGCATCTGTCTCTAACCAGTCATAAATTTAAAAAACTCTGATGAATTTCTAAAGAAAAAAAAACTTCAGAAAACTTTATATATTTATGTATTATCAAATTATGAATTGTATGTTTTTTTATGTGTGTTGTATGTTTTTTGTTTTTTAAATTCAGATGACGAACCTACATGTAACATGGCCGAAAGGTAATAAATAATCTATCTATCTATCTATGAGGCCTTTTTCAGAGCTATCTAGTTCTTTAATGAGGAAACCATCTAAATATTAACTCGTCCGCCATCCTGAAGCTGCCATCTTCAATTCATGAATTCTCACAAAAAGTGAATAATCTTCGACCCCCAAAAAACCCCGTTTTACCAATTTTGAAAAGAAAAAAGTCCATTATCACAAAACTTGTCCACCATCTTGGACCCGCCATCTTAAATTTATGAATTTTGACGATAAATTCATAATATCCGACCCCGAAAACCTCCACATATTGAATACCATAATCACAGAGATCGTCCGCCATTTTGGAGCCGCCGGTCTCATTTTATGAATTTTGACAGAAAAATCATAATCTTCAACCCCGAAAACCTCCACATACCAATTTTGAATAGAATCGAACCATAATTACAAAACTCGCCCGCCATCTTAAATTTAGCAATTTTGAAAAAAAAATCATAATTTTCGACCCCGAAAACCTCCACATACCAATTTTGAATAGAATCGAACCATAATCACAGAGTACGTCCGCCATCTTGGAGCCGCCATTCTGATTTTATGAATTATGACAAAAAAATCATAATCTTCAACCCCGAAAACCCCCACATACCAATTTTGAATAGAATCGAACCATAATCACAAAACTCGTCCGCCATCTTGAATTGATTTTATGAATTTTGACGAAAAAATCATAATCTTCAACCCCGAAAACCCCCACATACCAATTTTGAGTAGAATCGAACCATAATTACAAAACTCGTCCGCCATTTTGAATTGAGTAATTTTGACCCCGAAAACCTCCACATACCAATTTTGAATAGAATCGGACCATAATCACAGAGTACGTCCGCCATCTTGGAGTCGCCATTCTGATTTTATGAATTTTGACAAAAAAATCATAATCTCCGACCCCGAAAACCCCCACATACCAATTTTGAATAGAATCGGACCATAATCACAGAGATCGTCGGCCATCTTGTAGCCGCCATTTTTATTTTATAAATTTTGGCAAAAATATCATAATCTTCGACCCCGAAAACCCCCACATACCAATTTTGAGTCGAATCGGACCATAAACACAAATTTCGTCCGTCATCTTGGTGCCGCCATTTTGTCTTTTTCTCTAACAAAAATTCCATAATGCATTGTCACGGGAACTATGAACACCTGCCAAATTTCACGTTAATCGGGCAACTAGAAGTGGGTCAAATTTAACTTGCAAGATTTGATGACAGACAGACACAGGGACAGATGAAGCTAAATAAAAGCTTGTAAAAATAGAGCGCCACGAGGAGTAGTTTGTTTCATGAAAACATCAACGGAAAACTCAATAATTGGAAAGCAATATCAGAGAGAATACTAAAAGCCATTATTGCAGTATACGGAAGTGCAAAAAGTAAGTGTTTATTGCACTCGACGTGAAGTTGTCCGACGAGGCCGCCAGGCCGAGTGCTATATTTATATACACATAGAGCAACTCTGCTACTTCACACCAAGTAACGTAAAACTGTATTTTTTTTTTGGAAAATGGAGAAGTAAAATGCGAAAAGAATTCTCAAATGATAAGTTGTCCCTTGAAATGATAAAAGGCTCAAATATCCATAACAAATTGTCTAATCTAATCTAATCTAATCTAATTTTAGACTTCATTGAAAAAACCGTCAGTGCCCTGGATGGCTCAGAAAAATGCCTGGCCATTTTTCTTGACCTGGCCAAGGCATTTGATACTGTATCACACGAATTGTTGCTAAAAAAATTAGAAAATTATGGAGTTAGAGGTAATGTACTCGATATGATGAAAGATTATCTGTCGCAAAGATCGCAAATTGTGAAAATGAAGATTGTCTGAGTGAACTAATTGATATCAAAATTGGAGTCCCGCAAGGAACAGTATTGGGTCCAATACTCTTTCTTGTATATATCAATAGCATAACTTCTATAAAAAATTTCAAACGGAGTATAATTTCCTATGCTGATAACACAGCACTATTATATAGAGGAGACTCATGTTAGCAACTAAAAGATCATTCAGAAATGGACGCAACGCAACGCAAGTAAAACCAAATTCATATCATTTTCGATATATAAATCCGAACAGCCTCTCTACGACTATTTAACAATACACGATTGTAGTAAACAAGTGCAATTGCCCCATTATAGAAAAAAACACCCAATATGAAATATCTCGGAATTATACTGGATCAACATTTACGGTGGGATGATCACGTGGCCCATGTAGTAAAAGGGATCAGACAACTGATCCATAAATTCTATAATATCAGAGAGATCCTAAACAAAAAAAATCTTTTATTACAATACAACTCCCTGGTTGAATCAGTTATTAGATACTGCATAACAGTGTGGGGAGGTCTGTACGATAATGCATTGAGTAAACTACAATCAACTCAAAATTCCTTATTAAAAATAATCATAAAAAAAAACTTTATTCCACCGATCAGCTCTACAAGGATGTTGAAACACTGGATACAAGAGGGTTATATATATATATCAGTCACTTATCTGGATGTTCCATAATAAACAAAAATACACGACTCCTAAAACCAAGCAAACTAGATTCGCTGAAAAAAGTCTTTAATATTACCAATTTTTCGGAAAGCACATACACAACGGTATATATTTTTTTACGGCCCAAAACTGTACAATTTTCTGCCACATGACATAAAAACTATAAACTCCTTGCCAAAGTATAAAAAAACCATGAAAAAATTTATATATGAAAATAAAAACCTGCTAAAAATTTTCTGAAGAAAAAAAAAACAAAAACAAAAAATCCTTCTTTTTTGACTGAAACAAACTCTCGTCACACACCTCTTTTTCTCTTGCCGTCGCATTTCTTTCTAATTTTCTTTTCTTTTCTTTTCTCTTCTTTTTTATTTTACTTTTGGTTTTCATCTCTTTCTCTTCCCCCGTGAAATTATCTATACTAGGGTACCTAATTCTGTTACCGCTAATCTTGAAACACTTAAACCACTTCAAATACATTCCAAGGCCACAACACAAGCAATTAAATTGCTTATGGTGGGTTGTCTGTATTTGAAGTGGAATATAATAATATTTAGAAATTATAACATGTAAATTCTGTAAATTATGGTATGTGAATAAATGAAATGAAAATCCTTTATCTTCGGTTTATTAAAGTTTTGTTGACATATAATCTTTCTGAAACTCATGTAATCGCTTACGCAGATGACACAAATTTTCTTGTCAAAGGGCAAAACGTGACAGCTCTCAAAGAAATGAGACAAACTGTCTACGATCAAGTTATAAGATGGGCAAATAAAAATAGTTTGACTCTCAACATATCCGAAACAGCATTGATGAAATTCACCCTGCACGAGTTACAGGTTGAATCATGCTCTACAACTAAAATGCTGGGTCTTACATTAGATCACAAACTTACATGGACTGCTCACATTGAAACTCTATGCGAAAAAATATGTAAACATTGTTACGCATTGAGTTTCATGTCGACGCACTGTGGTAAAGAAGTGTTGCTAAATCTGTATTATGCGACCATACATTGTCTGTCATTTACGGTATGGAATTTTGAGCTGGGGTACAGGGTCATCTGCGGAAAGGGTTTTTATTTTACAAAAATATGCAGTCAGAATCATTACACAAATTGGGTGGAGACAATCATGTAGACATAAATTCAGAGAATTGAAAATACTACTATATCTACGAACTTTGTATACACGTATATAAGAATAGACTCAAATTCGCACCAAACCAGCATCAGTACTTGACACGTTCTAGAGACCTACTGATACCCAAAACGCACAGAACTACCCTATATAAAAAATGCCATCTTTATCTAGGGCCCATACTTTATAATAAGCTCGATGATTCCATCAAAACTGCGCCAAATATCGATGTTTTTAAATCAAGACCAAAGACTGCCCTCGTCGAAAAAAATTGCTAGACTCTCGATGAATTTTAAGTCTTGTAGATTTTCATGATATATGTTTGTTTTTTCGGACGTGATATATATGTATATGTGTATATATGTGTATATATGTACTTATTTTCTTTATGATATGATACGTTATGCTGTGATATGATATGATTAAGATATATCTTTTATTTCTACCACATAATACATATTAAGTATCTATTGACGCTTTCCTTGTTATTGTATTTATAGAATGTTCTCTATTTTATACTTTTTAACAAGAGAAAATAAATTATTATTATTATTATTAAAAAATTTTTTTAAAAAAATTAAAATTTAAAAAATCGCATATTATGTAAACAAACTTTTTCCACGTATTCCGAATCATCAATGCTTTGGATGTACTAGTTTACGTTCAAGATCGAAAAATATAACCAGAAACTCAACACAGGGTCAGAGAGCAATATGACAAGGAGGATTTCGATCTGAATCTCCATCAAAATTCAAACGACAGTATATGGTGATGTTTTTATAATTAAAGGTAGGTTATTTTACACTTTCAACCCTTCAATGAAGAGAGTTTTCTCCATCGTACTTGTGTTGTACCTTTGTATGTGATACAGATCTTTAGATCCCAAATTATAATCTACCATCTCTTATATTTTGATAAGACAATTTTTGATAAATGTTGGCGCCTGCTTGTTGATGATCTTAAATATGAACCCTAAGGATTACTCACTAATAAGTTGATGAACATTCAGGAAGTTGTGGGTTTTGAACGTATAATTTATTGGGGAGTATCTGTTACATCAAAGAATTATTATCATTGCTTTATTCTGCAGTAATTGCAGACGGTAAATCTGTTAGGCTGAACACGAAATTAAAATCGACATACAATAATTGAAATGGGGGAAGATAATTATATTATACACAATTTTTCTGCACCAGAAGGAAGGGTTTCTGCACATTGTGTTGAAATACCCAACTTTTTTGACAATTTTTTTCATAGAAAGTCAATATGTTTGAAAAAGTTTAGTTAAGGATCGAAATAGATTCCCAGATATTTCGTTTCGTTCACATAATTGATTATAGTATCATCCATTTTGATAAAATATTACATTGACGAATTTTTGCAGCTTTGGTCCTGTTACCTAAAACCATACACTTAGTTTTTTGGCTATTAAATTTGACTTTATTTGCTATGAGCCATTCACTTAAGATACCCAATTCCTCATTCATTTTTCTTGAACTAATATGTAAAAAAATCCAGATACAGAATGCCTCTGAGATACAGGTTGTCGAAGTACGAAAAAAATTAAGATTTACTTTGTTTTCTCCAAAACTCCTGAAGGAAAAAATTTGAACTTGGTATACTAATCAAGGTTTATCAACGTGCTAATTTGAAGTTATAATTTTTCATTTTCGTAAACCAGTGGCGTAGTTACGATGGTATGTGATCATATATTCCTTCATATTTTCTTGGGACAAGTGAATGGACAAATCAGCGTTTGACATCAGTTCGGTTCATCGATACTCAACCTAAAAGTCATCATTCCATGTACCTAAAAGTGGAGGTTTCTGAGATAATTGAGAAAAACTGAAGATATGTGTTTAGTAGAGACATAATTTCATAACACAACCAATTTATAACCCACCGTTGTGTTTTGAATGACTTTATTGAATAACGCATATGTGAGTTCATTTGAAAGATACCTGGCGGCACAGACAAACTTGGAACTGTCAGAGTTCCTTCGAAATATGCCACTTTGCTTTGAAAGTGCGACAGGTGGTTATCTCAGCCTATACTAGGAACGTGTGATAGCACATATGGGGTACTTACCTCTAGTTAATCCTCTCCAAAGGACCAAGTCGCCCCTCGGTGTCCACGGATGCTTGTTGTGTGTTCGGCGTCCACATCTAACCAGTAGTCGCCACTAACTTTGGATAATACTTCCCCAATTCCCCAGTATTCCCAAGAAAACGAACTGATTCTAATGATGGCTTTCATTTAGGAGATTAATACGTGAATAAAATAAATGGAATGAAGACTAGATGAAATAATTAACACATTAAAACAAATTAAGTGAACTTGTGAGCAAGACAAAGTTAATTGAATAACACTCTGTAATCAATAGGTTATTAAATTGAATCACACGAAGCTCAGTCACTTCAACAGTTGAACAATTCTACTTAGATCAAAGAATTCCACGGTTTCTGTTGCACGAAATTTGGTAGCTATCTTAAACCGACTAGTTGAACGCTAATTCGCACGTGAGACCTTACCTCGATGCGGAATTAAATGAATCTTTGACTTTTCTCTAGTTCGACCGAAAAAAGGAACTATTGACTTGAATACAATTTCTGATAAGTCAGTTTAACCCGGGCCACGATGAAATATCAACTGACTATTTTTCTGCGAGAGTTTACTACGTCAAATTTTCCCTACTAAGATTTTTCTGAGAACCCCCAGTTAAATCAAGTCTTGACTGGTGATAAAAATAAATTCAACCCCTATTCCCACTAATTCGTAGTAGGAATAATCACCTAATCAATGGAGTGGTATTTTGCCAAATCATAAACAAATTAGTAATGACTCCGTCGACCAATCCGAGTCTAGTCGTGGGTGGGGCTATCACTTGATCTTTGTCATCCAAGAGGTGGCGCCCTCCCGTTATTTGAGCGGTACTACTTTGAACTATGGAATTCCAAGTTCTACTTTTCGTGTTTTAACAATTATTCTCTCCTTTAGACTGCTAAAAGTGATCATCCTGTACAACTAGGGTTTTCGGGTTTACATTTGGAGGAAACCAAACAAATTCTCCCATTGCATAAAAATTGGATACAATTGCCCGCTCTTGGCTAGCGACCCTATATTCCTTCGCAAAATTCCCATACCTCGAAGGCTCGATTCGGTGCGTGACGAAAACAATCCGAACCGTTTTACAATACGTTCCCTGCCGGGCCAATTTGGCCCGCTTGTAATTTTTATTCATCCTTCGAAAATTGTTGACGAGCAGATGTAGAAATTCTACGAAAATGATACTTTTTGTTTTCGACTGCTTGCACAGTAAACCTGCGCTCCAGATGACAAGATTTCCGAAAACTGTGACTGTTTAACTCCCATAAACCCAACGGTTTATGTCCCTTAAAAGAAGCCTTTAGGAGTATGAGAATCTGCTATTGAACCCGGCGATATATTCTTACAGGATGATTCCTAAGATTTTGTTACAATTTCATATGTGCAATAATCGCATAATGCTAATTTCTTACAACAATCGGAATATGTGTCATCCTCCTGAACATTTTTTAATGTTGGGAGAATCGGAAACATAGTACGGGTGAGTCAGAATGAGACCGATAACTCCATTTTTTCATTCATTATATTATTTGATCGAATCGATGTCGTGGATTCACTGATATGTTACCATACTTTCTTGCATATGATTGTTTTGACAGAATAACTGACAAACAAACCCAACCTCAAATTTATAATACTCCACTTAGATGAAAGTTAAGGTCTGAAATAATTTTTGCGAAAAACTGAAGATAAGTACTCTTAATTTGTTGAAGTTTATGTTGGAGTATCATTATCAAAGCCATTTCTGATTCAACATGTTTTTCATGAAGAAAAACAATTATTGTGTATTAATATCTACTGAAATGATTTCTTTCACTAGTTGCAAAGCCGAGTCTTCCATGCTAGTTTGTGATAGGCTGTACAGTACACCACTGATCAATGCATAAAACATACACGAAATTTAGAAGTAAAAAGAAACGCAGCCTTTTTTCATTGTTCTCCGTAGAAACACACTGATATATCGACACTTACATTGGACATAATTGACAGTAACCCAAAACAGTTTGTATTATTGTCAAGTCATCTGTCATCATTTCAGTCAGTGAACATCGTTTCAAAATGGATTATTCATTTGAAGAATTTACAGATATGCATTTCGTTTATGGTGAAACAGGGAGAAATGCCAGAGCCGCTGCTGAATTATGTCAACATAGATATCCAAAGAGACATCATCCACTTTTACGTTTATAGCTGTGCATCGACGATTGAAGGAAACGGGGTCCTTTAAATTCAGTAAAGAATGGCTTTGATAATGATACTCCAACATAAACTTCAACAAATTAAGAGTACTTCAGTTTTTCGCAAAAAATATTCCAGACCTTAATTCTTATCTAAGTGGAGTATTATGAATTTGAGGTTGGGTTTGTTTGTCAATTGATCTGTCAAAACAATAATATGCAAGAAAGTATGGTAACATATCAGTGAATTCGCGACATCGATTCGATCAAATAATATGATAAATGAAAAAATGGAGTTATCGGTCTCATTCTGACTGAACCGTACTATATTTCCGATTCTCCCAACATTAAAAAAGGTTCAGGAGGTTGACACATATTCCGATATGTTGTAAGAGCATTATGCGATTATTGCACATATGAAATTATGTCTCTACTAAGGACATATCTTCAGTTTTTCTCAATTATCTCAGAAACCTCCACATCTAGGCTCATGGAATGTTTCGACTTTCAGGTTGAGTATCGTTGAGCCGAACTGATGTCAAACGCTCATTTGTTCATTCACTTGTCCCAAGAAAATATGAAGGAGCATATGACCACATACCATCGTAACTACGCCACTGGTTTACGATAAAAAAAATTATAACTTCAAATTAGCACGTTGATATACCTTGATAAGTGTACCAAGTTTCAAATTTTTTCCCTCTGGAATTTTGGAGAAAACAAATTAAATCTTAATTTTTTTCGTACTTTCGACACCCTGTATCTCGGAGGGGATGCATTTTAGGACATACCTTGATAGCAACTTTTCACCTCGAAATGAGGTGAGGTTCTGACTCACCCTGTATAATATAAACAGTAACGGCCCAAGAACACTTGAAGGCTGTGCGAACTCTGTGCTGAAAATCTTATTTAGCTGTTGGCGTAGGAAAATACACCTTATTTTATATATATATATATATATATATATATATATATATATATATACAGTGCTTCTCAAAAGTCCCCTCCCCCCCTCTTATTTTTGGAACGATTATACATAAACAAGTGAAATTTGGAAACTGAATATTAAAGGTTGTAAACTTCCCTACTAGTGATGATAGATGACGAAATCGTCAAAGATGACGTCACAAGGCCATTGTGACCAATAATTTTAAATGGAACCCTACGGCAAGCGACACCTCTTTTAAAAGGTATCGAAAAAACCTATTCAATGATACTAATTTTGTTTGTGTTTATGGCAGTTTTGGCAACTCGCTTTTAAAAAACGCAAAGCTGTGATGAATTAAACCAGTTAATACTAAAATTCCAAATTCAAGCTCCGCCTCTGGATAGTTGTCAAATGAGCTGACGTTTTTGTTAGTCTCCCTAATTCGACGTTTTTGTGATTGTCCAAGTTTTTGTAGATTTAATAATTTGTGTACTGTTGATCGAACGTTTAACTGTTTTAGCAGCTTTTGGTACTTTTAATATTTTTGTACATTTTAATAATTTGTTAAACTGTTGTGAGCCGAACGTTTAAGTGCTTCAAGAAGAGAAATGGTACGAGCTTTAGGTGATAAAGTAGCAGCGATCCTAATTCTTGGTGAAACTGGACAAAATATTCATGCAGCAGAACGCATTTTTGATGAGAGGTTTCCCGATCACCCCGTTTCGAGGACTTATTTAAGGGAACTTCTTCGTAAGTTTGAAACAACGGATAGTATTAATGATGCGAAACGATCTGGCAGACCACAAATTTCTGATGAGAAAAAAATTGATATACTGGCAGAAGTAATAGTTAATCCTACTCTTTCAACAACTCACGTTCCATCTACCCGTGAAGTCAGTCGAAGTTCAGTACACAGGGTGTTGAAAAAAAATAAATTTCTTCCATACAAATTGAAAATGGTTCATCAACTCTCAGACGACGACCCAGACCGAATACTAGAATTTTGTGGAAATATGGAAACTAAAATTAACCAACAGCCAGACTATGTCAAAACAATTTGTTTTAGTGACGAAAGTACTTTCTATCTAAATGGAAATGTAAATACACAGAATGTGAGGTATTGGAGTGACGCAAATCCTCACCTGTTTCGTGAAACACATACCCAATTTCCCCAGAAGGTGAATGTTTGGGCAGGTATCCTGGGAAACCACATCGTTTGGCCTCTTTTTTTAAATACTAATTTAACTGGTGAGGTTTATCTAGAGTTGTTGCAAAACGCAATAGAACCGTTAATCCTTGAAATTTCGGAAGATAATCCAGATGAATTCGGCAATTTGAAAATAATATTCCAACAGGATGGTGCTCCTCCACACTATTACGGTGCAGTATGACGGTATTTGGATGAGGAGTGTCGTGGTAGATGGATTGGACGTCGAGTTTCAACGGAATGGCCAGCTCGATCACCGGACCTCACACCTTTGGATTTTTTTCTGGGGGGAACCTTAAATCGAAGGTTTACGCCACTGAACCTGACAATATTGACGTTTTAAAACAACGTATTGTTGCAGAATGTGAGGCTGTTTCCGCAGCCACATTTGCAAAAGTACGAGAAGAGTTTAAAATAGGATATTTCACTGTCAGGAAGTAAATGGAGGTCACTTCGAGCAATTTCTTTTAGTAGATACTGATTCTTAAATCTGTAATTAATATCATACTGAATGGAATCTAAATTTTAATGTTGACTAATGAGCCATTAAAACTGCCATAAACACAAATAAAATTAGTATCATTGAATGGGTTTTTTCGATACCTTCTAAAAGAGGTGTCGCTTGCCGTAGGGTTCTATTTAAAATTATTGGTCACAATGGCCTTGTGACGTCATCTTTGACGATTTCGTCATCTATCATCACTAATAGGGAAGTTTACAACCTTTAATATTCAGTTTCCAAATTCCACTTGTTTATGTATAATCGTTCCAAAAATAAGAGGTGGGGAGGGGACTTTTGAGAAGCACTGTATATATATATATATATATATAACCCCAAATGAAAAAATCCATTGGGGATAAATCGGGAGATCGCTTTGGCTATAATTGCGTACCGTCGGTTCCAAACCACCACGGAAAAAAATATCTTTTAATTCAACCAAATTCATTTGGTCCCTCTTAATGGCTTGATCCGACTAAATAAAATTCATCCCAAAACACAAGTGTATTCGATTGATGGAATCATTATATTGTCGTGACAAAATGGATTTCTCAATGCAATGCTAACATTTCTTTGTTTCGAATATATGTTCATCTATTGAAACAATCCCCAACTCATATAGAATGAAAATTTGTTCCAACACAAATATAATATTCATTTGAATCAAACAACGGAAATAGATTAATTCAAATAGAAGAATATGATATTGGTTGAATTATATGCGTTAGATGGCGAAGCATTCGCACAACTGACCCTGACTTAGATAATGTTACCGGAATAGCAAAGCCAACTTATCATCGTTGCGACGTCTGTGCTCTCATTAGTGTTAGCTAAACATCGATAGTTTCAACTATCGATAGTTATCGAATATTTAACAAAAACTATCGATATTTATCGATAGTTTGAGGGTTTGTAGGATGATGACATAAATTACAAATGACATTCGAATTCTTCTTCTATTTGTGAGGACCTACTTCACGTTAATGAAACATCTGTATTTTATTAACAAATAACATATTTATTCAAACTAAATCACAATACAAATATGGCCTTCATGTTCAAATCAATTAATTAATTTTCTTTTCAAGTAGTCTCACTTTTCCCATACATCTGACTGCAAATACTGCAAGTCACGAATACACTAGATTTTTTTAAAACCATTTCCAAACTTTAGACTTTTTTAGTATTGTTCCCGATTAGTGATCAAGCTTAGGATCAATAATAAGTAGTACGTATTTAACCGTTTAATTTTAACTTATTACGTAAATTCAATTTATAATAAAATAAAAGTAAACCAACGACTCCTGACTTCAACAGTGTCAAGTCAAGACTGTCAAGTCTGTCAAGTGTCATGTCAACTATAAGACTTGCAGAATCCAAATATTATTTGCGAATTTCATCTTCGCGTAGGATTACCATAAAATGGTTGATATTTGTCATAGAATAGAACAAATATGAACCACCTGATTGAGAAAAGGGGCTAAAAGTAATAGAGAGAGAGAGAGAGAAATATACTTTATTGTCATAAGAGTAATCTTGTGGACAAAGTTTCACTTAATCTATAATGCGGTTTATATCTAAAAACAAAATGCATTTAAAATAATCAATTTTCACTTAATACATAAAGTAAGTTTGTATATATAAAAAAGTCGTACAAAATACTGGTAAAAATAAACAAGTTTGTCTTAACCCATAAAATTAATTCATATAAATATAAAAATAAATAAAATATATAAGTCACATTGAAATATATCCCAAATAAAATTTAAAATCACAGTATTGATTGGTTTTTAAGAAATTATCATTATAAAATTCTTGTATATTATAGTAAGGTCTATCACTTAAAAAACATTTCACAGCCCTCCTGAAGCATTGTAAAGATTTTATTTCTGTTACATTCTTTGGCAAATGGTTGAACATTTTACAACCATTATAGACAATGGAATCCTTTATGACTGATGTCATTGGTATTGGCAACTTAATGTTGTTGGATTGCCTGGTCACATAATGGGTTGGTGAGGATTGAAATTTGTTCATATATTTTTTAATTAAACACACTGTTTCCATTATAGGGATAGAAATCACTGTAAGAATTCCGTGAGTGGTAAAGAGTAATCTACAAGAGTCTCTACGTTTTGATTTGCACATATATCTTACGGCTCGTTTTTGCAAAATTAAAATATTCTGCAGTAGATAACCACTACATACGCCCCAAAATGAAATTCCATATCTCAGGTGAGATTCCACCAGAGAAAAATAAACAGTCTTAGCTGCTGTTAAACCAAGTTCATTTGCGACTACTCTGACTGCATAACAACCAGAAGACACTTTGTTACACAAGACATAAACATGGTCTTCAAATTTTAGTTTTCTATCGATATGTACTCCTAAAAATTTTAAGCCACTTTTGTTCTCAATGATATCATTCCCAATGGATATATTGTCAAGTTCACACTCTATTTTTTACATTGGATATGATTTTAGTTAAATCATTTGCATTGTCCGATTGCCAAAAAATGGCAGTATCGTCTGCAAATAGTGTGAATTCTCCTGCGATATTTATACTTGTCAAATCGTTGACGTAGATGAGGAACAATGTTGGCTCTAGTATTGAACCTTGAGGCACACCATTATGTATTTTCCCAATTTCTGAGCGATGGTTTGTTTTCACCATCTGACTACGACCTGGCAAATATGAGCTGAACCAGCTCAGTATCACTCCTCTGAAGCCGTAGTAAGGAAGCTTCCGCAACAGTATTTCGTGATCCACACAGTCGAAAGCTTTCGAAAAATCGCAAAATACTGCAGCAGTAACCTCGCCACTATTGATTCCAGTATAAACTTTTTCCATGAGTGAGAAAATTGCATCATTAGTGCCTTTGCCACTTTGAAAGCCAAACTGTTCTTCATTAACGATTTTATGTTTCGTCAAAAATGCAGTTATTCTTATCTTGACTAGTTTTTCTATAAGCTTTCCTAATGTGGTAATTAGGGAAATAGGCCTATAATGCGAGGGGTCGTCCTGATTTCCACCTTTATGTAGTGGTATTACCAATGATACCTTCAGGAAATCAGGAAACTTTCCTGATTGAAATGATTCATTAATAATATTGGTTAAGAGTTGTAATGTATTATCTGGGAGATTTTTCAAAATGTTTGCTGTAATGTCGTCGTAACCAGATGACGACTTTTTTCCAATGGAAACAATCACCTGTTTCAGCTCATAAATATCAGTGTCATATAGAATGCAAGTTTCAGAAATAAAGGGGTTTTTGAATTGTTCCATAGGGTCGTTATGAGTAGTCAATTTTTCAGTCAATTTTTCTGCAACAGAGCAGTAATATTCGTTAAGAACGTTTGGTGAAAGTGAAACTTCATGTACTTTATTAGATTTACCTCTTAGGTCATTAATTACTTGCCATCATATCATTATGATTTTTCCCACCAAGTCGATAAACTATCGATATTTAGCCTTTCATGCTCGGTTGCCATATTTGTGGATTAACAAAATGATTAATCATTTGAATAAATATTTTTAGTGAAGAGATCAGCTTATTTTGTTGAATTGACATTTTATTGAATTCATCAATTCGACATAAATACTTGTTTGAATGAATATTTTTGTGAAAGCAATCAGCAAATTTTGTAGATATGATTTGGAGCCAAACAAGTTTGAAACAGAATGAGTCGAGGAATTTTTGAAATTGACATCATTATTCATGGATCAAAACTATTTCATATTCCAAGATAAATTCTACCAACAGAAGGAAGGCACCGCGATGGGAAATTGTCTATCACCATTAAGGCAAACCTTTTTATGAGTAAATTCGAAACAAATCTGAAACTTCAAAGTCAATATTTTCCAAAAATTTGGCCCAGATGTAGATCATGTATTTTTGACACGAAAAGTCAAAATATGAACTCAGTGTTCGAACGAATTAACTTAACGGTAGTAATGGAAGTTGACGGACGATTACCATTCCCTGACAATCTGCTCATCAGAAGATCTCTATCATCAGATACCCATGAATTCCTAAACCAATTAGAGGCACTGTTAAATAGTATCCCTGGAAAATCAAATATTATATTAACAGGCGACCTAAACATAAATTTTAATGATACACACTGTAATATTAGGAATTCACTTATAAATCTTTTTACTGCATTTAATCTAAACATGCATGTGGAATCTGATACCAGAATCTGTCAATATTCTAGCACTACTATCGACTATGTTTGCAGCAATATAGAATATCAATATATCACATGCTCTGTGGTGCCTGCCGATTTATCCAACCATGAGGCCGTTCATTGCGTTGTAAAAAATATTGAGGCAAACAGAGCAAGTGAGAAATTCAGGCATGGCCGTCTCTACACTAGGTCGAAATATGATAGGTTATATATGAAATGCCAACAAATTAATTGGGATATCACATTAACTTCAAAAGAACCATTTGATGAGTTCTATAAAATGCTTTTGGTAAATTTCGATGAAGCATTTCCCATCCAGAAAATAAAAAATAAATAGGAAGAAATGGTTGACAAATGGAATCAATATTTCAGCAAGAAACTTACGATCACTACATCATATAAGGAAATACACAAATGAAGATTTTTTCCACAATTACTACAATAAATACAGGTCAATTTATCGGAAGCTAATAAAACTCGCAAAAGACAAATATTACCAAAATCGTATTGGAGGCGCCAGTAATAAGCTAAAAGAGAGTTGGACAATAATCAATGCACTCAGAGGAAAAAACTCTGGGGAGAGGGTAGAATCTGAACTCAGTCCAGACACTCTCAACAGTTACTATTGTTCGATTGCAGACACTCTGAGAGAGAATATAACAATTCCATATGATCCACTGGCTAATTTTAGCCATATTACCGTGAATCAAAACTTTGTGTTGTACGATACCAACGTCGATGAATTGGTAGAAATCATATGAAGTATGAAGAACAAAACCACCTACGGAATAGACGAAATATCCATAAGAATTTTCGAAAACCTTCCTCTAAACGCACTTAGTTGCTTAGCAGCTCTGATAAATGAGTCTTTTCGCCAGGGCATTTTCCCGTCTTTCCTAAAAACATCTTTGGTGATACCTCAAATTTTAGACCCATTTCTCTCATTCCAATACTGTCAAAAATTCTTCTTATGCAGCCACAATATTTTGAGTATCCAACAGTTTGGATTCCAAAATAATAAAAGCACTAATGATGCAATTTTTTCTCTTCTATATGAACTGTACAACGAAATCAATAGTGGCGAGGTGGCTGCAGCAGTATTTTGTGATTTGTCTAAGGCATTTGACTGTGTGAATCACGAAATACTGTTGCAAAAACTGCACTGCTACGGAATAAGATATAGTGCTCATAGATGGTTTGAATCATATTTATCAGATCGAACGCAGATAGTAAAAACAAAATCAACCTCCAATGTAGCAAATATACATTGTGGGATGCCTCAAGGCTCGATCCTTGGCCCCATTCTGTTTTTGCTAAATATAAACGATTTAACAGCCCTTGACATATCAGGAAAATTCACTCTCTTCGCAGATGATACTACTATTTTATGGCACAGCAACGATGAAACTGATCTACACCGGATCATCAGCAATGACATACAAATGGTGAAAAAGTGGTGTGACTCATATCTACTCACATTTAACACATCCAAAACCAATATAGTTTCATTCTGATGCAGAATAGGAGACATATCCCTAGATACTAAAATGATTGAAAAAAAACAAATTCCAAAATTTTGGGGTTATTCATTGATTGTGGACTAAAATTCAATGCTCATATAAACAACCTCGATAAAAAGTTATCCTCTGGTTGCTATGCCGTCAAAATTTCATCAAATGAGTTGGGATATTCAGCTGCAAAAGCAGTTTATTATGCTTTAATAGACTCGCAACTAAGGTATGGCATTCCATTTTGGGGAGCATGTGACTGTCATATCCATATATATATAATGGAAACAGTATGCCTTATACACAAAGACAAATCTAATTTTAATAGAGTAAACACTTATTCTACCCGACAAAATCAACATTTAAAACTACCAATTCCTTCATCTTCTCTTGTGAAAGATTCATTAATATATAATGGATGCAAGATATTCAACCACTTGCCAGAAAATATAAAAGGAGTGGTATATATCTGGTGTTATTTTTAGAAAAGAAGTCAAGGCATTACTTTCTGATAGACCAGATTATAGTTTAGAGGAATTTTTCAACAATCGTAGGTACTCAACTTTTTATATAATTTTAACTTTCTACTTTATATTTAATTTTAACGTGTCTCATTGGTTTTTATTAGGAGTTTTAAATTGTGATCTTACATTTGATAGATATAAGATATCCAACTTTTAATTTAATTTTAACCTGTCTAATTTGTTTTTGTTTTGTATTTTTTTGACGATTTGTGTTTTTCTCAGATTAACAGTTAGTGATTTAACCATTTTAACATTTGAATCTTATATTCTTTTACATTATTATACTATGCGTGTGTGTACTGTTTATTTATTGACTTTTTTGTTATTTTAAAGCTGACTCCACACTGTCTCCTCTGTAATAATTATAATGATGGTAGTTGTGGTCTAACACAATGAGATTCTGATTCTTTGGACAATAAAGTATATTTTGATTGATTGATTGATTGAAGATCGTTTGGAAATAGACATCTACAGAAAGACCACCCCCACGAACATGTTCCTCGCAGCCGATTCAAAACACCACATTCAACACAAAATGGCTAGTTTCAATTTTCTTATACACAGAGCCGTAAACTTCCCATTTAATGCTGATAGTTTTAAAAATGAAATCAAGAAGTTCAATAATTAATATATATATACACCAGAAATGCACATATACGTGTGAAGTGAATAAGTTGAAGGGGATACATGTGCAATTTTTGATTGTGTCACACCCAGTCTTCATCTCTATATATAGATCGCGTTAACTCTTGTAGATATACCCTGTATGTAGGTACAAGGAAATACAATTAAATGGTCACTGCCAAGTTCTTTCTTTCAAATTTTGTATCGAATAAAGCTGAGTACTCGTAAAAATATTGGTTGTTTATCTTATCGAAAGTCAAAAGTTCAGTGACATGCCAGATCTGTTTGATGAGACTAATGATTGATGATTTTGAAACCGAAGTATTTACTAACATTTCGGTATTTTTTCGAAATAAATAAATAGTTATTGTTGAACAGTGTGACGTCAACTTCAAGGTTCTCATTTCGCTATATTCAATCTATCAAAAACCTCGACCTCTCTGCAACCTCTCTCGTGCTTGCAGTTTGACAATCAAAAAAAATGTGCCAATTAATAGCTATTTTTAGGACAAGTGAGTAAAGCGTAGCATTTAATCGCGAACCTGGATGTTGAGAGCCCGAGCAGCGAAGTTGCGAGCCTCAACCAGGTGAGTGATTAAATGCGCTTTACTCACGTGTTTTAAATCAGATTTTTTCCATTTTCGCAGAAATTTAAATATTTTTTTTGCAATTTTTGCATAAATAACTATTGTGTAATCTGCGCTACCGTTGCTTGTGTTGCATTTAATTTGGAAACCAGCCTACTCGATACGAATGTGAGCAATGTGTATGATGGTTGTTTATTGGTAACCTAGGTATATAACACTTTTAATCATTTGTGAATAAAAGATTTTGAATCACTAGTGATTAAAAGTACAACTTCTCTCACTAATTTGAGTTGAAATATGTCATATTTACGAGAATTAAAAAAAAATGTTTTCTGTGACGGGAAAAAAGTTTGGCATTTTATCTCTGCGGACAGGTAATTAACAAAATATCACTTTTTATGAAATTACTCATTTCCCCGGGAAAAATGTGAGTATTTTTTTTCCGGATATATACAGGGTGTCCCTGGACTTCCTCTTTTCCTCTCGGAAATATATAGATGGGGTCAAAATATCACCAGTACTTCATATAACTTTTGTTCCTGAAAGCCTTCGTTACCAAGTTACGGGCCCTCAAAGTTACAAAATGAAAAATGTTTTTCTTTGATAACTTTCAAAGTGAATATTCACAATCATCTAAATTTCGGTGATTGACTAAACAAATGAATTCCTTCGATGAACTTTCATGCAGGAGTCAGTTGTTTTGCTACAAAGTCAGGAACGGACTACCCCCGATGGTCCACACCCCAAAACTTTGAAATGACAGATAATTTTTCAATAGTTTTCAACAAAATAAGGTTACGTAGACAATTTTCTGAATAAAAGTACTCGTGTAGAAAGTCGATCGGAGCAACGATTCTTAATAAAAATGCAGTTCTACTCTACGACATCATTATTTGAAATGAAAAATTTGTACAGTAGAAATACTAATGCTAACTTTAATTCAACAACACTTATAACAGGGATAATACAAAATATGCTAAAATGAAGTCGTAAACAAAAAGTACAGTACCTAGTTGAATGTTTCATTCACAATGTAGATATTTTTTCAAATGAAATATCAAGTTATGTAGATTTGTGGTGTTTTTGAACTAACAAGCTACTCCACTATGAAATATTGAATTCAGTCAATATTTTGTATGTACGCGTGGAATAAGCACGTTTCGTGTTGTGTTATCTGAATCTCATGAATCTCAACATTTGGATGTTGCCAATTCGTATTCACAGCTTAAATGTTGAGGAGTTTCACTGATAAGTATAATTTCATGGGAAAAAATCATTAACCCGAAGATAAATTTAGCTGAAAAACGCACATCGGAAGACATAACGGATCGCAAGCAGGGACGTACTCGTTGTTGCTGATAAAAAAGTGTAATTTTCACACAAGATAATATTATATTCGGTTGGCGGCTAGGTTTAATAAATTATTCCGCTGGTATAAAATATTACATTTACTAACGAGTGTGGAAAGTGGTACTTTATAGCAAATTCTTAGAAAATGAATTTTTTCAAACTACCATCCCAAGTAGCATCATATTGACGTTAACTGATACTGCAACTTGGACTCGGTGGTTATTCTGTAATCATTACTAAATCTACCACTATACAGTAAGAATAACTAAAATTTTATATTTGCATGGTTGTAGTCACATAATTCCCATTTACAGTAGCCACTCTACAGTTCTATAACTTGTTAGTGTCAATTGAGGTGTCTGACACATTATGGCCACTAAGAAGAATCACCTTGAAGGTTTTCAAACTTGAAAGTGGAAAATCGTTGCGGTAACCATCCTGTATCTCTTAAATATCACAACCACTTTCAATAGAGTAATATAGTTTCGATGACGTTTAAGTAACTTCCATCAAACCTTCAAAGTGGCAGAAATTTAATGGTCATAGCCATAAAAGAAAATGTTAACCGTTGTTTTGTCGTTTACTACCAAGTGTTGTTCATCCTTGCACTTCTTCACCGTACTGATGAGGGCCGAAAGCCCGAAACACGTGTCTACAGTTAAGATTTTATTTGAGGGCTATGTCCATTAAATTTCTTCCATTATATATATATATATATATATATATATATGAATTTAGAAATAACGACTGAAAATTGGTATGAACAGTGGGGAATAACGGGGATCTTCAGTCAGCACAAATGTTGAACTATGAAAAACTCTTTAATACGTTGGACCGAGCTTTCGTTTCAATTTTGAAACTTCTCCAGGGTCCTAAAATATGTAAATTACATTATTGTGAAAAAAAAATACTTAAAATGAAGGAAGTACTTACAGTAATCTGAGTGGTTGATTAATGGACATTAACTTTTAAAAAACGTAAAATATGTAAATATTTGTCGGAATGGTGTTATATCTTTGACGTTTCGAGTGACATTGAAGGATTTGAAGTGACAACCTATGATTAATCGTCAAAAAAATATAAAATATGTAGTGGGTGTGTTGATTTTTTTTATTTATTCTTTGAGAATCATCAGTTTTAATCCATTTGTAAAAGATAACTGTAGATTTTGCTAAGATTTTCGATATCTGTTTTTTTGTTCATATTTTGATTGGATTTATCAATTTCAATCATTTCAAGAAATAATCTTTTAGAGAAATTTTTTTCTGAATGTAAAACTTATGCTTTCTCGAATGATATTTTATGGCCTGTTTCAATAGCATGTTGAGCTAATGCATATGATTTCTTGTTGAGTCCAAAGAGTTTAAATGAAAATTATAAACTGAAAAAGTACATAAATAACAAATGTTCCTATTTAGTAATTTATGCTATGTTATTCTACAGTTTTTTTGAGGATTTTACCGTTTTTCTGAAACCTTATATAATATTAGTCGATACCTATGTTTTAAATAAACATGTTTTCAACATTACAAGCAATTGGCATAATTTATAAAAATTATAGAAATAAAATTTTAGTAATATATTTTTGAGCACAAGCATACAACAAAATGTTAAAGTTAGAACATTCTGTATATGAAATTAGATCTGAACACAATAGCCAATGAGATGCCAGGAAAGATCTTGATGCAAAATTATGAATATTGAAAATATGAAAACCAGAAAACGTGAAAAATGATTTTTAAGATATCATGTATATAGTATGTAAGGTATTTATAAACTATTAGCGAATAAAATCTGTCAAATAAACGAAAATAATGAAAAGTGCTAACAGAAAGGGCCTGAAAACCGAGAATTCGTGAAAAAAACCAAAGATAGGTGGTATCGAGGGAGGAAAATCATCAAGCTAAGGAGATTGAAAAAATATTTTTGGAAGAATCAACTAAAGAAATTTTAATTTTGAAAATCAAGCATATTTTCGCTACAAAAACAGTTTGCCACTACACCTCAAGAAAATACCAGAAAGAACATTAGCTGATAAAAACCAGGTACATCACGAATCTTACCTTCTCAGTCCTAGGACGAATTCACAGTCGAACAAGGGGGCTGCAGACTGGAACGGCAGTTTCCAAGAACAGGAGAGTGACCCAAGATTTCAAGAAGCCACAGGTACTTTAGAACCATAAAAGTTACAAAACTCCAGTGCATTTTAAAAATAAACCTTTTAAGAACCCCTTCGATGAAAAACTTTCATAAATTGGGTTATTGACTAATTATTTCTCTGAGAACAACATAACCTACAAAAATAGGTTACATTTCATTTTTTATTATCACATAATTGCACTTCTCATGTATATTTTGCTGTGAAACACTAATTTAAGTTAATTATCGCAGAATAGGTAACAGTAAGTCTTCCTGAATAAAGGAAATTATTGTTTTGATGAATTTCTGACTTATTTTCAATAATTGATCAAAACAGTTTGCCATTTTCTGAAACTGACATCAAGAACTACCAGAGGGCTCCACAGTAGAACTGACTCCTGAGATTCCATAGGCGTACCGATTGAGTTAGCTGAGGTAAAGAAGGTAAGGTAAAAGAGTCAAACGGGAAAAAGGTAAAATACATAGCCGGGCGATTGAAATATTTATATGGGTATTTTTTTATGAACATATTGAATTAAAATCAAAGGGCAAATAGCTAAAGGATTTGAAAATAATAAAAAAAATATTTTTTGTTGTGATGTCTGATTGTGAAAATAGTAAAATAAAAACAAACCACAATCACCTCATCATAACAATATATATATTGTCCCAAAATATCATAAAAGGGGTTTTGGTGGTTGTGTATATTAAACCCTTGAATGAGTCTACCAACTACGCCACTGTCTGACACTTGTTTTTCCGTCGTGCAGATCGGTAAACAAGAAAAATGTACAAAGTGTACTGTCATGTGTACCACCTTATATGACACCTGCAGCCGCTAGGGTCCTAATAATTACTAAGTCCGGTCCGGTCAGCGGAATCGCGACTCGCAATTATCAAACCAAACGCAAAAATGAATATATGACCAACTTCCCATCTCGACCCGATAGAAAAATTGTCCATATAAACCGCTGCGCTCACGCATGTATTTCATCAGGGATTTCGACTTCCTACATACGACTAGTGCTGTCTGGGGTTCGTTTGCTCCGGCCTGAGACAATTTGAACTACCTAAGACTTGCGAATGAATTTACCAGAATGAGATAAAAACCCATTATCCCACCCCGAGTACTGAGCCCAGCCCTGAAAGAATCTCTGTGCTCCATCAGCTAATGAAATTCTAACGAGGCTTCAAAGCCACCACCCCCGACACTCTGGTCGGTCCTCAGTAACCTTTCGTTTAAAAATTATAGTATTCTAAATTTTGAAAAGTTCTGAAAAGTGTTAGCCGAAAATATTCAATCAAATTTGGAAAACCCCACGAACAAAGTTTTTGTTAAACGCGAGAGGATTCCCCACCGTAGGACATCTGGTAAGTCCTCTGGAAACGAGAAAAGCTCGATTCCAGCCGGTCCAAGGAGAGAGCGTTCTTTCTCAATGCAAAAATGATAGCCTCCGATCGGCTATTTCAAAAACAATTTTATTCCAAAAATTTCCCTTTAGAAAATTTTGAAAATACCAAACTATGGAAATTCCCCTGGAGAAAACAACACCTCACGGTTATTTTATCCCTAAACTGAATTTCAATATATTTCCCTAGCCTTTATTTTACGAGTGGGCGAAGACTCGTTTAAAATCCCCAAAGCGACACACTACCGAATATGTACGTTCAAATTCACGCTCCTCGGACATTTTTGCAAAATGCTGACAGTTACTTGAGAACGAATCTCCAAAGTAAAAATGATTCAATCAGAATCGAATTCAAAAACTATGGCAATCGTACCAAGTCTCGATTGCCACTTTTACAACGAAAAACAAACACAAACTCGGCCTGTGAGTTTAAATCGCGATACGCTTTTCGTTGCAAGAGAATTAAATCTCCGAAAAACCCGATCTTGGAATTTAGAAATTTAATTGACAAGTGAGGTGTGATATTGAACGTAATATTTTTCCCTTTCACGAGATTTCACAGGTGCCCTGATCCATCTATACTACCTTTACAAGAGCAAGTCCAGGAGCGACTTGAAAGGAGAGGTTTCAAAACTAAATTTGGGTAGAGAGCGTAGAAAAACGTAGACCGACCTAACTCAGGAAATTTACATTTACTCTCTATCCGCAAAGAAAAATAGGAAAGGTAACCTACGTGCAGGAAAGTTTTGGGAAGGACACATGGACCAAGGAACCCCCTTCCGGGAGCCGGAAACTCGGTTTGAGAATCCCTTTCTCTTCTTACGCGCAGCTAATTAAGCTCAAGCCCTCGTACTTGCGATAGACAACAAGTTCAACGAGGACCATTTAGACCATTCTCGTGATCTCACTTAAGAAAATCTACCGAGATACGTCCGAAGAGCCGCATGCCTTGTTTGTGCGTGTCAGCAGTCCCAGATCTGAAAAACTTCCAAAAACACGAAAAGATTAACACCCTGAAAAAGAAGGCATGATTAGTAACCCTGTATATACTTATCGCAGGCGACTCCCTGAAGTAACTTCTCGTAACACATCAGGAGAAGAAAATCGCCTACGTCCATCCTAGAAACCATAATTCCATCCAACGAACGACCCATCTGAGAACTGCCAGCCGAAATCATCCCTTGTTGTGACACCGAATCGTCGAATCCAAAAATCCATGGTCCACATCCGATGTACGATCTCGATTCGGAAACTGCACCAGTCTCATCGTCCGTGAAAAAAATCCATCCAAAAATCCATGCAGGAATTCTCCATACTCAGGAGAAATACCCGCGAAAACCCTCAGCAGGCCGAGGTCCGCACGACGTGAACGTCGAACCCAGACTCTCCCTCTTCACAAATCTATTTTTTTCGGCATTGAATCCGAAACAAAAAAAGCTTCCTTGTCTGAATCAGCCCAGCGTCGACCGTTAAAAAAAAAACGCTGACTTTTGCAACAGACACTTGCACGACATCAATGGACAACGGCGCCGCTAATATTCAAAACAATCTCTCGACATAAGACTGGAAATAAACATTTCCAAATCTAAACAAATCGTGCCCAATTTCGTTCGGAAGAATCTGCTTTGTTCCTATGAAACCCACTGATTTCTGGTTCGAAATATTTTTACTAAAATATTCGCGTTTACTATCTACCTGTACAGGCTGTCTCCAGGGAACAATTGGAAATGTATATGGGGGCCACTCGTGAAAGTTGTGGATTTAAAAATACCAAGTGTGAACTGGATTTAAAAATGACGTGTTCCATACTGAACAAAAATTAACCTTGCTTTCACGAATATACCGGGTGTCCCATTACAATAGTCCAAAAACCAAGAAACGTATTTTTGGTGAAAATGGAGTTTTCGTCTAAAACAGGCGATTTTCATAACAATATATATATATATATATAAATATATATATATATATATATCGAATACCATTTATGTAGAGAAAATGACGAACTACAACTTTTGTTTCTGTATCTCCATTATTTTTGCACTTAAATTTAGAAATAAGAAAATTCAAAAAGTTGATTTTTAGGGCCGTGGCATGGTCAAGAATTGCTTAGGGATACTTCATACATTTAACTATACCCGAATCCAGAATTTCTACTGTTTTATAATTTTTGGTAGATTTTGGTGAAATTTTGTTTTTATTTATTGGATTACAAGTAGATTTAAGTGTACCCTACGGTAGTTGTATCTAGGGTAGTGGCCTCAGCTGCTTCTGTCAAATTTCTAGCTCAAACATGATTAATAAGATACATTCCGAGTTGGTTTCATGCAGCCAATTTTTCGTAGATTTTTCCATTTTACCTTTGTCCAATTTGTACATTTTTGAGATGTGTATACATGTTTTTAAAAACAAAAAAAAGCTCTTGTGCAATAAAAATATTCATGATCGGAAACTGTTTTTTGGATTCACAGACACCTACTTTCGTACTACGTACCGCAAAAAAGTTGTCCAGGGTCCCTCATCTTTTTGTGGCACAGCTGTGTTCTCTTTACCGCTGAACGCAAGAACTTGGTCTACGCTTAAATACGGAAAATGGACATGGGCGGCGCCGAGAACCAAACGGGTGTACAACTTCAACTAATTTTATCTCAGTTAAACGTATTAACTCAGAGCACCAGCAAGATTCGTCAGATACTAATGCAGCAAAATGAAAAACTAGACGCCTGCATGAAAAAAAGTTGATTCCCTTCAACTAGAAACAGATGAACTACGCTCAAAAGTTGAAGAACTCGATGGTAAAATGCTGTCGGCCAACCCGGCTAATATATATATATATATATATATTTCTTGACCACATATGTTTATATTCTTTTTTCTTCTCGGAATAAGGGCCTTAGTCAGTCTATATATTTTTTATTTAATTCGACGTTTCGACATTGTTTATGTCATCTTCAGGTAACTTTAAAATAATGTAAATCCAGAACACGGAAAAGTCTTGCATGAATTATAGCTATAGAGCCCTCGTACTATAACTGAATATGTCGAACACTCCAATGTATTTTATTTAAAAAAAAACGATAACAGATAAAACAAACCCGATACCAGCAATCTGAGACATTCAACAACGTTCATTCAATCATGAAATATGAAATGAAAGAATAATAGTTGAATTATATTGTAAGTTTTTAATGTCTCTTTTGATTTTTAACGTATTTGATGTTATGTAACGTATTATGTTTTTAACTTTTACATGTTTTACATTATTTTAAAGTTACCTGAACATGGCATAAACAATGTCGAAACGTCGAATGAAATGAAAAATATATAGACTGACTAAGGCGCTTATTCCGAGAAAAAAAAAAGAATATATATATATATATATATATATATATATATATATATATAATGGAAGGAATTGAATGGACATAGCCCTCAGAGAAAAGTGTTAACCGTAGACACGTGTTTCGGGCTCTCGGCCCTCATCAGTACGGTGGAGAAGTGCAAGGATAAACAACACTTGGTAGAACACGACAAATCAACGGAGTCAACAAACAGAAGCCAGCCGCTATTTTGTGGTTTCGGTCAGCAGACCCTGCATTCCAGGGCAACAACCAACGTCACCACGGAGTCAGCTATAGCTACCTGCGTGACATCCGAGTCCAGGAATATAAATATGAAAGAGAAGAATATCGAGGGGACTGTTAAAAACAAAATGGAAGGAATTTAATGGAAATAGCCCTCAGAGAAAAGTGTTAACGAAATCAAAATGCGGATAGAGCGGGAAAAAAACATCATTATATTTGGAATTGCCGAGAATGCTGACGCAAACAAGCTAGTCGGAGATATCTTGAACGAGACAACGCTTCCAGAGGTTCAAATTAATGACATCTTCAGATTAAAGATAACAAACCAAGACCTGTGAAGGTTGAACTGTCCAATACGAAAGATGCGGCAGCTGTGATGAAGCAAAAACATAAACTCTCGGCAAGATTTCCTGAGGTCAAAATAAAACCGGATAAGACGCCTAAAGAACGGGACGAAGTTGCAGCGATCTACAAAGAGCTAAACGAACGTAAAGCGGAGGGGGAAAACTGGAGGTCAGATACATAAAAAATAAACCACAGATTGTTACCAAGGATAACAATAAAAGGGCTCGTTCTGTAGGCGACTCCCCAACGCAACACCCACAAAAAATCGCCAAGGCTGGTGAAAATGAAAAAAAAACTTCAACTAGGAAGCATAATATTCCGGAACATGAAGTGCTACAGCAATCTTCATAGTTTTTTTTTTCATCGAAGTAACTACTATATTTGATACTCTGTGTCTTTGTGAAAGATAGGTGACTAGTGAAATATTAGTTCAAAATTTTTTGAAATCTGATTTCGATATTGTCTACACTCTTTCTACTAAAGAGAAATCTCGAAGGCGAGCTAGTGGAGGTCTGGCTATTTTATTCAAAAAATTTCGATCATTAGACTGTACTCCGTGTGGTTCATATATTTGGTCAAACACCAAAATATTGAATTTATTCTGTTTCACATACCTCTAACCATCTACTGACCTCAAGGACACCCTCGTTATTTTTCAAATTAGTTTGAATAATATTCATGAAAATTTCAAAAATCATGTATTCCTCATAATTGGAGACTTCAATTACATGTCTTCCCTGTTAATCTCCTGGTTGGTACTCATCACTAGTTGTAGAAATATCACACAAATTCTAATTACAATTATTTTTTGTTGTTATTTCCTGGTTGTACTCAATACTAGTTGTAGAAATATCACTATATACTCATATTAAGTATCACTATTGTAACTGAAATGTATTTATGCGCACTCACTGAATACTCAATAACAATTATTATTTTTTTGCTAATCTCCTGGTTGGTACTCATCACTAGTTGTAGAAATATCACTATATACTCATATTAAGTATCACTATTGTAACTGAAATGTATTTATGCGCACTCACTGAATACTCAATACAATTAATTTTTTTGCTAATCTCCTGGTTGGTACTCATCACTAGTTGTAGGAATATCACTATATACTCATATTAAGTATCACTATTGTAACTGAAATGTATTTATGCTCACTTACTGAATTCTCAATAACACTTATTATTTTTTTGCTAATCTCCTGGTACTCATCACTAGTTGTAGAAATATCACTATATACTCATGTTTAGTATCACTATTGTAACTGAAATGTATTTATGCGCACTCACTGAATACTCTATAACAATTATTATTTTTTTGCTAATCTCCTGGTTGGTACTCATCACTAGTTGTAGAAATATCACTATATACTCATATTGAGTATCACTATTGTAACTGAAATGTATTTATGCGCACTCACCGAATACTCAATAACAACTATTATTTTTTTGCTAATCTCCTGTTTATACTCATAATAAGTATATACTCATAATAAGTATCATTATGGTAATTGAATTGTAATTGAAATGTATCTACGCACACTCTCTGAATAACAGAACCAATTCTCTTGTAATAAGAATATTCTTTAGATACAATAAATGATATTGATTGATTGATTGGATTCACAGACTACTCGTCTAAAAAACAGAATTTTCTTGTTCCTTTAAATATTCCTTCAACTTGTAGACAATACAACTGTCATTCCAATCAGTTTTCCTGCCGGCTCAGCAGGATTTTGCTAATCTGTGATCCTGCGTCTGCCGTGTCTTACAATAAACTTTTAGTCAACGCTAGCGCAGATAAGATCGTCTTGTACGGCAAACGCCAAAAGGCGTAAAAGATAAACAAACGAGAGATTGATCAGCGAAAATCGTGCAACACGACTGTCTGGCGCTAGATCGCACGTGCCGGGACCTTAACAAGATGCTCTTTTGTTTTCCCGAGCAGGAGCGCCATCATCGTTTTTTTAATGGGATTTGAATTATCGGTAGGTAGGCTTCAGCGGCGTTGCCACGGTTTGTTCTTGGAAGGCAAATAAAGGATTTCGTGGATGATGCATTTTCAGTGAAAATCGAACGGACTGAAGAAGGCTGAAGAAGTCCGAAGAGTGAATTATACAGGGCCGGATTAAAAGGTGTGGATGCCCTGGGGCAACAAAGGAGTGGAGGCCCCTAATTATTTTTCAAACAAGTTTTTTTTTTTTTTATTTATTGCGGAACAAATCAAATTATTTCGACACGAGCATATGTAGGTTTAATAAAATACAAGAAATAAATTAAATTACAGCGTAAACAAAGGGATTCTTGCGAGCTTTTTTCGACGAAAAATCATTGATGATTTCGGTCAAATCCAGCATCCGGAGAAAATCATTCTCAATGCTAAGAAGCGATAACTTTGATAGACGGCTTTGTCTCATCGTAATTCGCCTATTTTTTTCATTTTGGAAAATGAGCGCTTTCCAGTGCAATTTGACATCATCACATTCTCAGTTGTAATATCACAAGAGAGTGAAAATAATTCGACAGATTTTCGAAAACTTGTTGCCAGGCAATAGACAAGAGAGACCAACTGGCTCGAGTGGCTATTGCCAACAAGTTTGAGAAAGAAATCGAACTCTCGTGTGGTATTCTTTAGATTATTTTTTGATGTTACGATCATAAACACATTTCCTTGCAAAATTATATAATGTACTAAACCGGTTTTGATTCATTTCACACTTTTCATGCGAATTGATTACAGACGTCAAATTAAAAATATAGGTTGTCAGACAATAAAAACAAAATACCTCAAATTATTCCCGCGACAATTTTCTAGGTATAATATTCCCACTATTGATTGGCCAAAACGTATATGAATTATTTGAATTGAACGTTTCCATTGGTTTCTAGCAATGTCAAAAAATAATCACTGTAATTTCAATGTTTGAGAATGTAGCTCTAAAATTTTGGTTTTCAAGAATTTTATAGTAGAACATCTTAGATAGATAGATAGATAGATAGTCCTTCTCAGAAGGATTTACATTTGTTGCGGAATGTCATCTTTCTCTTAGACTCACACTTTCAGATTTCGGGGATTTCTCTGTTACAAGCGCGCCACTCAGCGGACACTTGTCAAGGCCAATAAATAGGAAAAACAGGTGTAGACGGGCAAAGTGTTTGTAGAATCGGCAAAAAAATAGTCAACAGAATTTTAACTTTTGTTCCATTATGGAATGCGCACAGGGCTCTTGTAAATAATTTGAGGCAATCATATTCATAAATTGAAATATTATTTTCTTTTGCTTATGATTATTGAATTTCATTGTGTATCTAGATCGCTTGTGTCATTCGAAGAATACATCGACAGAAAATCCTTCATTTAATAAAAAAAAATGTATATATTTTTTTTTAATTCAATTGTTCTTGTTTTTACAGCTAATTTCGATACGATATAATATTTTGTATAATAGTATGATGTTTTACTTGGTGATTGTTTCTCGCATATACACATGATTCATCAGATCGAAAATTAATATTAACCATGGATTTTGACAAGAATACGAAACATGTTTTTGAATGTTTAAAACGAAAAATGAGAGGAAAAAGTGGGAGAACTGCTCTTTCGTTGTCAGATTTTTTATATATAATTTTGCATATTCTTCGGTATTCGTTAGGAAATTTCACCTAAAAATTTATATTGTGGAGGCCCCTCTCTTGTGGAGGCCCCGGGGCTGCAGCCCCGTTTGCCCCCCTCTTAATCCGGCTCTGGAATTATAATTCACAGAATGATACTGTCGAAAAATTCTGCGGATAGCTAGAAAGCGAACATCGAAATTCACTAGAAGTACTGAACAATTGACTCACATTTTCTTACTCTTTTTACCTTACGGTGTCGGAGCTTGGTGGAGTCGTGGTTATGTCACTGGATTTGACATGGTGACGTAATCGAAAATTTTTTAAATTGGAATATATGTCTTGTGATACCTCATCTGAAAGGCCTTTCAATTCTGCATTCAATGATAATAATTAATTAGATATTTTTTTACAGGGTGAACAAAAATTAATATTTTATTTCAATAAGAGAATAACTTTATATCCAACAAAATAGGACAGTTAAATAAGATGTTCGAAATGCCATCCACCAGTCTCTTGACAATAAGCAAATCTACGGACACATTCCTCTTGCACATTGCGAATAACTTCCGGAGTAATTCTGTTAATTTCGATCCTAATTCGATTTTTCAACTCTTGTAGATTTTGCGGCCTATCTACATAAACCTTCGATTTCAAATAACCCCACAAAAAAAATCCAGGTGCGTAAGATCTGGAGATCTTAGGGGCCACTCTATCGGTCCGCGTCTACCGATCCACCTCCTAGGAAACAGTTATTCAAAAACTCGCGAACATCACGTGCATAGTGCGGGGGTGCACCATCTTGTTGCAACCAAATACTTTCATTTGGTGAGTTAGAATTGTTGGCGTTTGGAAAAATATATTTTTATTATTATTACATTATGATTATGAAATTATTGTATTGTCATCGGTCCTTGATATGTGTGACAAATTTCAGATTATTCGGAAGATTGGAAGTGGGTGAATATTTACTTCCAAGATTTTATTACATTGTGAGTTACAAGTAAAGATAATAAAAGCGTGTTAAAAAATGCAAAATTTTACTTTTTTGAGCCAAGGCTCTAATCCCTTAGACTGCCCTGGCAGACTAGTGAGTCAGTGCTCTACTACACCAATGGATCCTTTCCAAATATTAATAGTTAGCTATTTCCTAGTCTAAAATGGAAACAAAAGACAATCACAAATTAATGCCATAATAGGCAAGTTAGTGTCAAATAAATGTCAGTTGAAATATCAACAAATATTCTTCACAAATTCTAAGTGAAAAGGTTCTAAAAGTAAACTATGGCTACTTTAAGTGAAACCCAACGCATAGAAATTTTAATTTTTATTGGATGCGGGGATAGAACCAGAACTCAGCAAGAGGTATGCGACTTGTTCAATGCGAAGTATCCAAATAGACCTATCAGTCGTTCGACAGTCAGTAGGATTGAGAAACAATTTAGAGAAACTGGTCATGTCAAACATATTCCGAATGCTGGACGTCCTAAAATAGAAGAAAACGTGAAACTTGATGTTCTATTGGGTGCAGAGAATAATCCTCACAATACTTCACGACAAATTGCAGCAGACCTTGACATATCCCAAAGTTCTGTATTACGTATTCCAAAAGCAGAAAAGTACCATCCATACAAAGTACAGCTACATCAACAACTCAATGATGATGATCCCGATCGCCGTGTGGAGTTCTGTGAGATAATGCAGGATTTGTGTAACCTCAATCCACGTTTTATAAAACAAATTCTGTTTTCCGATGAGGCTACGTTTTGCCTAAATGGTTCAGTAAGTCGTCAGAATTGCAGATATTGGAGTAGGGATAATCCCCACTGGATGATGGACGGGCATACTCAATACCCTCAGAAAGTCAATGTTTGGGCAGGGATAATAAACGACAGGATTATTGGCCCGTATTTTTTCGAAGGAAATCTCACAGGGGAGCGTTACTTGGAATTTTTAAGAAATGAACTCATACCTAGCCTTGCCGATATTTTTCCAAACGCCAAGAATCCTAACTCACCAAATGAAAGTATTTGGTTGCAACATAATGGTGCACCCCCGCACTATGCACGTGATGTTCGCGAGTTTTTGAATAACTGTTTTTCTAGGAAGTGGATTGGTAGACGCGGACCGATAGAGTGGCCCCTAAGATCTCCAGATCTTACGCACCTGGATTTTTTCTTGTGGGGTTATTTGAAATCGAAGGTCTATGTAGATAGGCCGCAAAATCTACAAGAGTTGAAAAATCGAATTAGGATCGAAATTAACAGAATTACTCCGGAAGTTATTCGCAATGTGCAAGAGGAATGTGTCCGTAGATTTACTTATTGTCAAGAGACTGGTGGATGGCATTTCGAACATCTTATTTAACTGTTCTATTTTGTTGGATATAAAGTTATTCTCTTATTGAAATAAAATATTAATTTTTGTTCCCCCTGTAAAAAAATATCTAATTAATTATTATCATTGAATGCAGTATTGAAAGGCCTTTCAGATGAGGTATCACAAGACATCTATTCCAATTTAAAAAAATTACCGATTACGTCACTATGTCAAAACTAGTGACATAACCTCTTTAGAATATACATAACAAAATCAGCATTTTAAAATAAAAATCGACTTATTTCAGGATTTTTGTCAAAAGTACATGGCTTGCGAAATATCGAATTTGTTCCATAATTTTGACGCGCACTGTATATTTGAGTAATAAAGGCTCGGCTAGCTGGATTGGACACATGTTATCTGCAGCCGCATGATTTCCCGAGTTCACAATATTCCTTAATCAGTGCCGTGTGTTGGTGAGGTTAGGAATTATCCATTGAAAATAATTTTATCAATATGGCTTTCTGGAGACCTTTCGAAACAAATAATAAGGTTTAGTTAATATAACATGTGTCTACTCTTACATGGGGTGATCAATTGCTATGATTGTAAGAATAAGTAACTGAAAAAATACCACTGAAAAATAATATACCGACGCCTATGTCAAGGCGGCATCTACAAAGAGAATTCTTTCCTGAAACTCCTTATGTGGGTCCAATTGGGATTAGAAATACTACAAAAGATCTCTTAATTCGGGGAGCATAACTCTCGCGCCAAATTTGTTCGGTGGCTGACTGTATCCTTGCACGCAGATGTGTGATTGATGTGACCTCGAGTTTGATAGACCAAGTCGTTTAGCCTACTCCAATGAAAGAAATCTAATGGATTTAGGTCCGGTGATCTTGGTGGCCATTCAATATGTACCCAACTTCGATCAGCTCATGTTGAAAAATGATAATTCCATCCATACTATCAAATGTGTAGAGTACATAACATACATCTGAATCAAAATGAATATGCACCTAAAATGGGACCACATATGAATAATGTTGTGAAAAAAATGTATAACTATACTTTTTACCGTTAAACAACTTAAAACAATATCAAAATCAATGAACTTGAAATTTCATATCACTCACTCGTAGAATCTCACCTTCAATATGGTATACCTGGTTGGGTGGAGTATGTAATTGTTATGTAGAACTGCTTCAAATAACGCAAAAATACTTCCCTTGACAAGAATATATGATAAGAAACTTATCTACCACACAGATAATATTTTAAAAGAAATACCCATTCTGCAGGCGTCATATCAATGGGCACGAGATATGGCGATAGATATGCTCATTGAAGATCCCTACCTTTGGTTGGAAACACCAGAGTATTTCCGGTTGGAGGAAATGTGCTATCGCAGAAATAGGCCGACGTTAAATAAATAAATAAAAACAAATATTTTCTTGAATTGAAAAAACTGAATTACTAGAAGGTTCTCTGCTTACGATATAAAACTGAACGAACAGACATCTATGATGCATTTACAAAGAGTATCTTATAGAAAAGACTTCAAAAACCGTACGACAGAGATCATTCTAGTACCCTGTTCCTAAAATCTTTTGCCAGGTTCCACAATCCATCAGGAACGTTAACAATACTTGCTTGTATGAGACGAGATGGAAAATTTGTTGAAAATTTTATACCAGTCATTTTCAACCAATCAGATGCTTTATTTCGACATTGTTACTATGGTAACCAGCAAATTTTCTGAAAATTTTTCATCCACATCATTATGTAGACGTAACATTAATAAGTGGAAATTTCCCGGCACATGACGGCCATCATATAATTAGACAAAAATAATATTGTAATAATATTGACAATATTTTTTATTTACTTACTTTATAAGTTGGAAATATTACAACAATTTGTTAAGGTGTACATTCTATAATATAATTAATTAATTTTAAATTCTTCAAAAATCCCACTCCTACCTCTTTATTCCTAAGTGGTGAATAAAACACAGAACCGGTGTTTTTTTAACAATATGCCTGTGTTTCATAAAATAAAAATAATACTGAGACACCAGTTTATTTCTTTGAGTTTTAGATTTGTGTCCAAAAGTAGGCACAATATCACGCAGAATGTTAGCAATCTCTTTAAATAAGTTTTCTTGCTCAGGATTTAATCCAGATTCTTCCACTAGGTATGTTAGATATTTTACGTTTTTATGGTACATTTTAATGTGCTGTGATTCTTTGCAAAAGGGACACAATTCATACGATTGAAAGTTCATTTTAATATCACTTTTTTACTAACTTATGATTGGATACATTGTTATGAGGAACTTATAATGCCACAAATAAAATATTGATTGACAGGAGTAGTGAATGTCAAGTCCATGGCTAACTTTACAAAATATTTTTTTAACTGGCAACATACGCCAACAACATTATATTTAGAATAAAGAATAAAATATCCCGATATCCTGAATTATTTGAAAAACAAATTATTACCGCTAATATTAATTTTTCTTAGAATTAAACCTAAGAGAATATGAAAAATATTCAAGTATATATGTATAGGTAAGTATAGTTATATATTTTTTGCTGTATATCACCTTTGTTTGTAGTCAATATTGACATTTTCCTGAAACCTAGTAAGAAAATTATATGAAATCAATTATTTTCATATAATAATATATCTGATATTATAAATTTTATTTTACTAGGGCACGGGAAAAATAAAAAATAAAATATCCCGCAATACGAACATCCACTTATCTGATATTATATATTTTATTTTACTAAGGCACGGGGAAAATAAAAAAATATCTGCCGCAGTATCCACTTTAATTTTTAGTCAATATTAACATTTCCCTGAAACCTATACTAAGAACATTGTATGAAATCAATTAATTTTACATAATAGTTTATTATATATTTTATTTTACTAGGGAACGGGGAAAATCAGAAAAAAATCTCCCCCAAAACTCCCATTACACAGCCTTCTATTTATTTGTGAATAACGTCAAAATAAATATTTACTTAATGTTTTCTATTTAAATATAATTCCGGTATAAAATGTTCTTACCGAATCCCCCACGTGCTTGAATAAATTGCGGAAAATTTGTCTCGTACATGAATTTTTAAAGAAAATTATCCCTCGTCGCTTCGCGACTCGTGATAGTTTTCAAAAAATTTCCGGCAATAATTCTGCTCTAGGGAGATTATAAGTGAGAAGTTTACAAAAGACACCGTTAATATGATAAATATTTTCCTGTGATTATAGATGAATAAAATTGAAATGAATATTTATTATTTTCCTTATTGGATATTTAGCATTACTTATTTTCCATATACAGTGCTCTACTAAAGTCCGTTCCCCCCTACTAATTTTTGAACCACCTGGTATAACGCAATGAAATTTGGAGGGTTTAAATAGGAGATAAAAACCTACTTTTTCATGGAAAAATCACAGCTTAAAGTTCTAAAATAGAACACCCCGTATATTATTACATTTTCGAAATCTGCTCATAATTCTCAACAGTTTTCTCTAATACACTTCACTCCTAAATTCAATTGTCTTAGAAATATTAACGTCAAAGCCAAATCGGTCCAGTCGTTCTCACGTTTTGTGCTCACAAAGAATTGAGATTCATTTTTATTATATAGATTTCGATGAGGTCATTATGAGTTTTCCTTGTGGCATATTTATTCTAATTTCATTGGTCGTTTAAAAATTCATAGCACACATTTGCTGTAAATATGTAGGTTGAATATTCCTGTTTAGCTTTAGAAGTTTAAATTTTTTATCATTATTATTATTATGTGGTTGAAGTGAGTTCCAGTATTCCCATTCGTTATCTTTAAAAAAAAAAACACACACATATATATATATATATATTATATATATATAATATTATATATATATATATATTATATATATATATATATAAATATATATATATATACAGTGTGACCCATTTAAAATGGAACCACCCCTGTAGAATACGCATTTTTCATCAATCTCAAAAATATTTACACATTACCATACTTTCAGGAGTTATAGCTGTAGAACGGAATGAGCTATTGACTTCGGATTTTCGCTGTACAAATTCACTGGTGTTATACTTTGTATCGGCAGTGTTGCCAGATTTTAAATATGTCTATAATCTAAATAAAAATTATAATCAAATACTTTGTTTCCAAAATTTAAGTTGTTGTAACTTCGTTGTTAACCAATATTTTTCTATGAAATTTTGAAGGTTTTCGACTACAAATCCAGTGGTGTAGTCAAATTTGAAAACAAAAATTGCCTAATAAACTTTTGCCGTTTTTGACAAAGAAAAAAACCAAAGAGTGCCTTGGAAATGAAACTAAAATTATGAAAATTTGTGTCAAGATACAGTTTTTATGCTCAATATTCAAAAATATTTTTTTTGAGAATGACTGAAAAATGCGTATTCTACAGGGGTGGTTCCATTTCAAATGGGTCACACTGTATATATATATATATATATTGTTATGTTATATATTTCTTTTGTTAGTAAGTTATTCAAATGTTTGTGACATATACTAATCATAACAAAAGAAAACTCCGGCTATGATGTTTCTACCCTCCTTCTCTGTACACCTTACCTGATTTTCTTTTTATTTATCGTTTTACGTTTTTGTAACTCAGTCGGTACGCCTATGGAGATATGATTCTCCCAAACACAGGAGGATTGCAGCAGCGCCATCTACCTATTTGCTTGATGTCCAAATACTGTTTATGTTTGAAATATCGATAGTAATATAATGAATAATGAGTCCACAAAAAGTTAGATACTTGTTTTTCATTGAAAATATTTTTTTAAACCAAACTATTCCTGAGATATCTAACTTATTCTAATTATTTTCTAACCAATCAAAATTGTAAACATTCAAAAACTTGATCATGCGCAAATATGAATATATTCTAAGATAAATATTTATAGGCTATGCTCATGTGATTTTTGGTGAATAGAAGAAGAAAATTGCCACTCAAAATTATGTATTATAGTCAATTAACCCAAAACAATGTAGCTATTATTATTACTTTTAAGTTTATGACGATAAAGTACCTGTTATGTTCTGTGAATAGTTCTTGTGGATGTCTTGCAACAGTTCCGCCCCCTTACTGCTGGTGACGTCAAGTATGGAAATTTAACCTCCAATTCCTGGTAAGTAGTTTCTTAATAATCTTTGGTTCCAATTTGATTCTGACCTGATTGCATGTATTAACGTTTCTCATATTCTGTAGTTATTGGCATTTTTCCCATAGAATCGATGATAAAATTTTCTAAGTTGCTTCCATTTTCTATTTCATTTTTCCATTCTCGACTTATTATTCTTTCCCCTTGGTAACGATCACTTTATGTTATCTTATATCGCTTTTTAACATTAGCACTTTATTTTTGAAACATTATTCTACTTCCTACATATTATACATATTTTATTTTCAAATTTGACTTCTATACATAGTTCTATTTATTTCAATTATAAAATTTAATTTTTTCTTTCTTTGTTTATTTTGTATGTTTTATTCTATATAAATATAATGTTTAGTTGAATTCTGAATATTTATTTCTAAATTTGGATTTGTATATTTTTATAGGTTGTGCCAATTGAATGAACTAATCAAACATAATGATGATAATAGAAAACTCTACTGCCACCCTCTTGGATTATCTGCGTCGACTAGAAACTAGCCAAAGGTTTTCAAGATGCAAACCATACAGAAAAAAAAATTCTAAAAACAATCATAGCAGGTATTCATGCAGTTTTTAAATATCATTGTGCCCTATTTTTACTTTTTTATTTGACATATATACCATATCATAACAATATATACAGTGTTTCTCAAAAGTCCCCTCCCCCCTCTTATTTTTGGAACGATTATACATAAACAAGTGAAATTTGGAAACTAAATATTAAAGGTTGTAAACTTCCCTACTAGTGATGATAGATGACGAAATCGTCAAAGATGACGTCACAAGGCCATTGTGACCAATAATTTTAAATGGAACCCTACGGCAAGCGACACCTCTTTTAAAAGGTATCGAAAAAACCTATTCAATGATACTAATGTTGTTTGTGTTTATGACAGTTTTAATGGCTCATTAGTAAACATTAAAATTTAAATTCCATTCAGTATGATATCAATTACAGATTTAAGAATCAGTATCTACTTGAAGAAATTGCTCGAAGTGACCTCCATTTACTTCCTGACAGTGAAATATCCAATTTTTAAACTCTTCTCGTATTTTTGCAAATGTGTCTGCGGAAACAGCCTCACATTCTGCAACAATACGTTGTTTTAAAACGTCAATATTGTCAGGTTCAGTGGCGTTAACCTTCGATTCAAGGTACCCCCACAGAAAAAAATCCAAAGGTGGGAGGTCCGGTGATCGAGCTGGCCATTCCGTTGAACCTCGTCGTCCAATCCATCTACCACGGTACTCCTCATCCAAATACCGTCTTACTGCACCGTAATATTGTGGAGGAGCACCATCCTGTTGGAATGTTATTTCCAAATTGCCGAATTCATCTGGATTATCTTCCAAAATTTCAAGTATTAACGGTTCTATTGCGTTTTGCAACAGCTCCAGATAAACCTCACCGGTTAAATTAGTATTTAAAAAAAGAGTCCCAACGATGTGGTTTCCCAGGATACCTGCCCAAACATGTATGTATGTGTTTCACGAAACAGGTGAGGATTTGCGTCACTCCAATACCTCACATTCTGTGTATTTACATTTCCATTTAGATAGAAAGTACTTTCGTCACTAAAACAAATTGTTTTGACATAGTCTGGCTGTTGGTTAATTTTAGCTTCCATATTTTCACAAAATTCTAGTCTTCGGTCTGGGTCGTCGTCTGAGAGTTGATGAACCATTTTTAATTTGTATGGATGAAATTTGTTTTTTTTTCAACACCCTGTGTACTGTAGTTCGACTGACTTCACAGGTAGATGCAACGTGAGTTGTTGAGGAAGTAGGATTAACTATTACTTCTGCCAGTATATCAATTTTTTTCTCATCAGAAATTTGTGGTCTGTCAGATCGTTTCGCATCATTAATACTACCCGTTGTTTCAAACTTACGAAGAAGCTCCCTTAAATAAGTCCTCGAAACGGGGCGATCGGGAAACCTCTCATTAAAAATGCGTTCTGCTGCATGAATGTTGTCCAGTTTCACCAAGAATTAGGATCGCTGCTACTTTATCACCTAAAGCACGTACCATTTCGCTTCTTGAAGCACTTAAACGTTGGGCTCACAACAGTTCAACAAATTATCAAAATGTACAAAAATATTAGAAGTACCAAAAGCTGCTTAAACAGTTAAACGTTCGATCAACAATACACAAATTATTAAATGTACAAAAACTTGGACAATTACAAAAACGTCGAATTAGGGAGACTTACAAAAACGTCAGCTTATTTGACAACTATCCGGAGGCGGAGAATGAATTTGGAATTTTAGTATTAACTGATTTAATTCATCACAGCTTTTCGTTTTTTAAAAGCGAGTTGCCAAAACTGCCATGAACACAAACAGAATTAGTATCATTGAATAGGTTTTTTCGATACCTTTTAAAAGAGGTGTCGCTTGCCGTAGGGTTCCATTTAAAGTTATTGGTCACAATGGCCTTGTGACGTCATCTTTGACGATTTCATCATCTATCATCACTAGTTTACAAGCTTTAATATTCAGTTTCCAAATTTCACTTGTTTATGTATAATCGTTCCAAAAATAAGAGGGGGGGAGGGGACTTTTGAGAAGCACTGTATGTATAAGGATATATTTATTCAATTAACTTTGTCATTATACAGGGGAAATGAGACATTATTATTATTTTAATGGCAATATTATTGTCGTGGCATTTCTAATATAAGTTATACATTAAGGCTATATCACATGCAAGTTATATCAAGTATTGATTCATTGGTGCCAACTGTTTATTCACCATGTTGTAAACCTATCATCATCACTAATTGCATGGAGATTGTAAATATTATAATTGATATTGAAGTTGCTCAAATGTCGAATTGAACTCAATTATAAGTTATGAATATTCATGAATATTCTGTTATTTGATGAAATATCAAATTGATGACTTGGCTGTTTTTTTGAATAATGTAACCGAGAAGTGGTGAAATTTTTGAATAAAATTTGGATATGAGAGTGCCGGGGCGCTTATAACTGTTTTTCAACCGACGAAACCAAAAAGGAGGAAGTTCTCTATTCGACCCGTATATTTTATGTTTTTCCATCATATTTTTTTATGTATGATCACGCATAACTTTTTACTGAGGCGTCCGATTCCAATAATTCTTTTTTCAGTGGATAGGGTGTACTTCGAATTTAGTCCCATTTGAATTTGAAAGATGAAATCCACCCCTAAGGTGCGAAATGAAGGATATTGATCACCCACCCTCTGAATTCTGGTCCGTTAACAGATTCTATCAGGCATAACTTTGTACTGGGTTCTTCGATTTGGATGATTCTTTTTTAATAATAGGGTATACCTTATATTGGATTCGAAAGGAATTAGCCACCCTTACGGGTAGAAAAATAGGGGATAATTGATTTTTCACTACTGAACATTGGCACACACATACGTAGTTGACAATGACATATCGCTACTGACATTATTCTTGTTCCACATCCGTCAAAATCAGTATATTTTATGAGAGGATGGAATGATATACAAAGTAATGAAATAAACTAACCAGAACAACGAAAATAATTTATATTACAACAAATAGTAAAAGTAGATAATCATATTATTTAACTGGTAATAGTTGAAGTAAGGTGGGTAAGTAAGTATTTTGGAAGTAATCAAAAACAAGTAGGTAATAATTAGTAGATTTTAGCCACAAAAAATTGAGCAATAAAAACTTTTTAACAAAATTAAACCGACGAAATACGGAACTGAAAAGTAAAAAATAAAAACTTTTTAACAAAAAATTAAACCGACGAAAAAATCAACTGAAAAGCAGGAAATAAAATAAACCTTCTTAGTCTAAATGATAATTGAGCTCCTAAACTAATGTAAGTAACTGATTTTGAGTCGGCGCCAAACAAACTAGCAATTGAATTAGGTGTAGCGTAAAATGATGGCAGCGAGATGCACGGCTGCGTTTTGATGACTTCTTTCATAGATAATGATCTTCGATAATTGTTTGTTTGGCGCCGACTCAAAATCAGTTACTTACATTTAGACTAAAAAGGTTTATTTTATTTTTTGCTTTTCAGTTGATTTTTTCGTCGGTTTAATTTGTTGTTAAAAAGTTTTTATTTTTTACTTTTTAGTTCCGTATTTCGTCGGTTTAATTTTTTGTTAAAAAGTTTTTATTCAATTAATAGTTGAAAAATAAAGTATGTTGTTCTACACGTATTTAATGGGTATTATATGCTCGTTGAATAAACTGAAGTAGCTATTGTTTACGTTGTTAACTAAATTTAGTGCATTCTTTTAATGGTTGATATTCAACAAGGACAAAGATTCTTCGTAGAGCACGTCAAGTTTTCGGTAAATCTGGAGTAATTTCGAGCTTCATGAATAATACACAATAATTTCCGCAGTGTGCAGGGCCGGATTTAAAGGTGTGGAGGCCCTGGGGCAACAAAGGAGTGGAGGCCCCTAATTATTTTTCAAACAAGTTTTTTTTTTATTTATTGCGGAAAAAATCAAATTATTTCGACACGAGCATATGTAGGTATAATAAAATACAAGAAATAAATTGAATTACAGCGTAAACAAAGGGATTCTTGCGAGCTTTTTTCAACGAAAAATCATTGATGATTTCGGTCAAATCCAGCATCCGGAGAAAATCATTCTCAATGCTAAGAAGCGATAACGTTGATAGGCGGCTATGACTCATCGTAATTCGCCTATTTTTTCATTTTGGAAAATGAGCGCTTTCCAGTGCAATTTGACATCATCACATTCTCAGTTGTAATATCACAAGAGAGTGAAAATAATTCGACAGATTTTCGAAAACTTGTTGTCAGGCAATAGACAAGAGAGACCAACTGGCTCGAGTGGCTATTGCCAACAAGTTTGAGAAAGAAATCTAGATAATTCTTTTCTACTATATCGAACTCTCGTGTGGAATTCTTTAGATTATTTTTTGATGTTACGATCATAAACACATTTCCTTGCAGAATTATATAATATACTAAACCGGATTTGATTCATTTCACACTTTTCATGCGAATTGATGACAGACGTCAAATAAAAAAAATTAGGTTGTCAGACAATAAAAACAAAATACCTCAAATTATTCCCGCGACAATTTCCTAGGTAGAATATACCCACTATTGATTGGCCAAAACGTATATGAATTATTTGAATTGAACGTTTCCATTGGTTTCTAGCAATGTCAAAAAATAATCACTGTAATTTCAATGTTTGAGAATGTAGCTCTGAAATTTTGGTTTTCAAGAATTTGATAGTAGAACATCTTAGATAGATAGATAGTCCTTTTCAGAAGGATTTACATTTGTTGCGGAATGTCATCTCTCTCTTAGACTCACACTTTCAGATTTCGGGGATTTCTCTGTTACAAGCGCGCCACTCAGCGGACACTTGTCAACGCCAATAAATAGGAAAAACAGGTATAACGGGCAAAGTGTTTGTAGAATCGGCAGAAAAATAGTCAACAGAATTTGAACTTTTGTTCTATTATGGAATGCGCACAGGGCTCTTATAAATAATTTGATTGCTTATGATTATTGAATTTCATTGTGTATCTAGATTGCTTGTGTCATTCGAAGAATACATCGACAGAAAATCCTTCATTTAATTAAAAAAAAATGTATATATTTTTTAAAATTTAATTGTTCTTGTTTTTACAGCTAATTTCGATACGATATAATATTTTGTATAATAGTATGATGTTTTACTTGGTGATTGTTTCTCGCATATACATATGATTCATCAGATCGAAGATTAATATCAACCATGGATTTTGACAAGAATACGAAACATGTTTTTTAATGTTTAAAACGAAAAATGAGAGGAAAAAGTGGGAGAACTGCTCTTTCGTTGTCAGATTTTGTATATATAATTTTGCATATCCTTCGGTATTTGTCAGGAAATTTTACCTAAAAATTTATATTGTGGAGGCCCCTCTCTTGTGGAGGCCCCGGGGCTGCAGCCCCGTTTGCCCCCCTCTTAATCCGGCTCTGGCAGTGTGAATAATTTCTTCTTGACATGAGAATAACACGAACCGGTGTCGTTCAGTGAAATAATTTTTATTTTCAGTATGTTTTGTTATGGTAATAGCTTAGAGACCTCAGTTCAAACACGTTTTTGACATTAAGACGTATTAAAATTTCTACTTTTGCTCGCTAAATATAGACTAAACATAAGGTAACAAAACAATTGAGATATTTATCATCCCACATGATCTTACTGACGTGAGTGAATGTCGAAAGCCCTTCATGACCGTTTGAACATAACGAGTATGGACTGTTGTCGTCCAATAACATTTAGAAGCTAAATGCAAGGCTGATGAAAATGGATCGACTTTAATTTAAAAAAATATAATTTTGTATTTTATATTTGTTGATTCAAGCAAAAAACATAGCTGTATATACGATAAAGGACAAATATGAGAAAGATCCCGCATGAAAACATATGGGAAATTGGCTCTCGATCGAATTGGCTGAAATTGTATTATGTTATAGTAGGATGGGTCCATTAGAAAAAAGTGTGAGTTTAAATGATTTTATATGTTTAGTTTCTGAGATATAAGCGGCCAAAGTTCGTAAAAACGTCGTATTGGGGTAGGATTGACAAAGAAAAAAACTGTTTTTTAGTTGAACTAAGACAAAGTAAGGATGAAAATTTATTGATCGGAACTCATAAACATGTTCAATTATAATCTTATTGATGATAGTACATTAGGGTGTATACGGGGCATAGTCAAGAAAATCTTTTTTCGGAATTTTTTTTCCAGCACTATTTCAAAACCAACCAGTTTTATTTTGTTAAGATATCATAGTTTCAGTCTATTGAAGGCAAAAAAACGTGTTCTGTTTCTTGATGACTTTCTCTGTTTGAAATAAATATTTTTTTTAATTTTTGAGTATGCCCCTATACTGAAAACAATTTGACAGATCGTTTTTTATTACAAAAAAGGAATTAATTGCTACTGCCCATTGAATAAAAGATAGGGTAACATTCTGACGAACTCAATTGTTCAATATTACCTTTCATTTAGATAAAGGGCGCGTTACATTTTTTTTTAGGTCAATGTTTTTATTGAATATCTAGAAAACTGTTCCATACAGGGTGTCCCTGGACTTCCTCTTTTCCTCTCGGGAATGTATAGATGTGGTCAAAATATCACCAGTACTTCATATAACTCTTGTTCCTAAAAGCCTTCGTTACCAAGTTACGGGCCCTCAAAGTTACAAAATGAAAAATGTTTTTCTTTGATAACTTTCAAAGTGAATATTCAAAATCATCTTAATTTTGGTGATTGACTAAACAAATGAATTTCTTCGATGAGCTTTCATGCAGGAGTCAGTTATTTTGCTACAAAGTCAGGAACGGCCTACCCCTGATGGTCCACACCCTAAAACTTTGAAATGACTGGGATTTGTCAATATGTTTTAACAAAACAAGGTTACCTGGACAATTTCCTGAATAAAAGTGCTCGTGTGGAAAATCGATCGGAGCAACGATTTTTGATAAAACTGACGGATGTCAATTGAAAAAGCGAAAAAGACTCTGCGAGAAAACAACCAAATTATAAAACAATTGAAGAAGATTTAGAAGATTTTGAGAACGGGGGCAGATATAGTCCCCGAAACGTCAAGAAAAAACTATATAAAGAAGTATCTTTTGAATTTTTTAAAAAAAAATTTTTTATAGGTAAATTCAGAAAACGGCAAGTTATTGACAAATTGAATCATTTTTCTATAGGAAATATAATTTGGTGAACGCAATAACTTATCGGGGTGAACTAATCAGTTTGCCCTTTCTACCCTTGTATAGATTTTCCTGATTATATTTTCATTAATTGATTGATTACAATTATAAATTTCAACCATTTTAGAACCAACTGGTAATAATACCTATTCAAATCTTAACTAAATGTACATATATATATATATATATATACACATATATACATATATATACACATATATACACACATATATACACATACATACATACATACACATATATACATATATATACACATATATACACACATATATAACATACATACATACATACATATACACATAATTGTAATTAAATATATACACAAACACACACAGACACATATACACATTCATATCTTTAAATAAAAATTTAAATAAACATAAATATACATATACATACATGTATTGTTGAACATCCTTATAACAGCATACTTTGTTTGAGTTTTTTCAAGAATATTTTCATTGATTTCAATTTTTTCAAATCATTTGAAAGTTTGTTATAAGTTTCCATTGAACTAGATATTGGATTATCTTTCCCTTTATTCGAATGAATATTATGTAAGTGGATATTATCTGCATTTCATTTGATACTATAAACAACACAAACCACACTCAACAACAAATTTGAACTCAACAGTATAGACTCAAAAAAAAAATCGAATTATAAATAACGACTTCTAACATAAAAAGTCCATTAATATTATGGAAATTATAATATAATAAATCGAAATGAACCTGATGAAGCTATTGTATAGCGAAACATGTGTCGTGCTTTAGTGAACCCTTAGGTAGTGAAAATCTCATGGTGTATTGTAGTAGTGAACTCTAAATTGAAACTAATTAGTTATAAACAACATACACAACAATTTACATAATTGTACTCTCAAAAAACAAACAATAAACAAAACCTAAATTCAAATAAGATTATTAATATTGTTATTTATTGGTCTAAGTGCGCAATCTAAAACATTGTTTAATAGTTCATGGCTAGGGTACTTTATTGTTTCTTGATGACGAGCATATCCTAGGTACCAAAGTACGCTGCAAATATGGAAACAGCATCCCACTGTTCTTGCTCCACTTTTGTAGGTACAGTAGTTGCCTAGAATACGTTCATTTGCAGGTGCATCAGGAATAATACTAAAGGATATCCACAGTTGATACTTTATAGCATTCCTAAATCTGGACGCTATGCAGCAGCGTAATAGTCCAGGTTCAGGAATACGCATATCAATTTCAAATAGAAACACTAAAGTACCCTAGCCATAAACTATTGAGAAATGTTTTTGATTGGGCAAATAGACCAATCAATAACAATATTAATAATTTTATTTGAATTTGGGTTTTGGTTATTGTTTGTTTTTTGAGAGTTCCATTATGTAAATTGTTGATTATGTTGTTTATAACCAATTAGTTTCAATTTCGATTTGTTATATTATAATTTCCATAATATTAATTGACTGTTTATGTTAGAAGTCGTTATTTATAATTCGAATTTTTTTAGGCTATACTGTTGAGTTCTAAATTGTTGTTGAGTGTGGTTTGTGTTGTTTATAGTATCAAATAATTGATTTCGAAAAATTTTATAATAGAAAGGTTCTATAAAATTTTGTTGAATCGATACCCCATATATCGTAATACCGTAAACTTCGAAAATGCATATCTTAGAAACGCAACATACAAAGTTGAGTAAACTATCGTATATGATAGTCAAAATTTTCAAAATATCGTGAGTAAAATATGGTCCAAATTAACCGAACAGCTTTTTAGATATTCAATAAAAACATTGTAAATGACCTAAAACAAAAATGTTACGCACCCTTTATCTAAATGAAGGGTAATATTGAACAATTGAGTTCGTCAGAATGTTATCCTATCATTTATTCAATGGGCGGTAGCAATTAATTCCTTTTTCTGTAATAGAAAACGATCTGTCAATTGTTTTCATTATAGGGGTATACTAAAAAATTTAAAAAAATATATATTTCAAACAGAGAGATATTTCGCCTGCAATAGACTGAAACTATAATATCTTAACAAAATATAACTTGTTGGTTTTGAAATAGTGCGGAAAAAAAATCCGGAAAAATGATTTTTTTTACTATGCCCCGTATGCACCCTAATGTACTATCATCAATAAGATTATAATTGAACATGTTTATGAGTTCCGATCAATACATTTTCATCCTTACTTTGACTTATTTCGACTAAAAAACAGTTTTTTTCTTTGTCAATCCTACCCCAATACGAAACTAAACATACAATAGTATATTGTGCAACTAGTGCGGAAAATAGGATATTTCATACGAGTTTGACAAGATGATGTGAAGAGTATGAAATATCCAATTTCCGCACGAGTTGTACACTATACTTTTCCGACGACCTACATGAAAACATAGGTATGTCGGATTTTAATTTCGCATGACTGTATTACCTACTTACAAATCATTTTTACAGGAAACCAATTCAATTGCCTGAAGAAGCATATAAGAAAGATGTATCACACAAAGAGAACACATTTTATTGAACATTTAACAAAAATATTTGGGTACATTTTGGAAATATTGGAAAAATAATTATTGATGGTAATATTTGAACAATTGTTCAGTACTAACGGAATACTATTATTTTCTTTTATCAAACCTTGAATGGCATGATTATTAATTCCCGTCATAATATTATTATTAGTTTCCAAAACTGTAGTGGAGGTTGATGGTCTCGCAGTAGGGACTGATTGTGATTCCGAGCTAGTTCCGAATAGTTCTGGTGTGAAGGTTGTTGCATGTTCAATGGATTGGGTTATTTTAGTGGATATTTCAATTTTTTTATTGATTGATTCATCAATATAACCCTCTGCGACTGTGCTGCTTTTCCAGCCGCCATGCCTTTTCAGAGTCAATAAGTCACTGCCACTATCCACTAATATTGTGGCTGAAGAACGCCTAAATGAAAGACCAGTGTAGTTTTCTGGGTTTGGTCATTTCAAGAATGTAGCGATTTCTTTGGCCATTGCACCAAACTTGTTAATTCCCACAAACTGGGAGGTACATTTACATTTCTGGTAATTAATGAAAAATCTGTTATTTTTATCCACCATGGTTTTGGGTCGTAGATCAGCGTACTTTTTATATATTTCATAAAATGTTCCTGTTAATATAAAAGTTCGTGGTACTTAATTTTTGGTGTCTGAAACCTTTACAATTAATGCAGTTGTTACATCATTCAGATCGTCTATTTTCACATTGGCCAATTCAGCTCGTCTCAGAGCTCCGTTTATAGCGAATGCTAAGGCAACCTAGAATGAATGAAATACACATTTATCTTGACAAAAAAAATGATAATTTAGACAATTTGTATAATATATCTACTATAAAATGAGATTATAAGTGACATGATTATCACTCCTTAATTATGAAACATTCAAATAAGAAAAAGAAAGGTACTCCGTCAGGATTCGAACCAACGCCATACATTCTATATTGTGTGTTTGTCGATACATTGACGCATTGAGCTACTGAATGGCATTAATATTATTTGTCATAAACAACGATTTATTGGTACAAAATATGAGTAGTAAATTAGTAGAATTTCAATATCCCTCAAAAAAAACCTCATTCTGAATAAATCAACTGTAAATGCAAATCAAAACATACCTTGATTAACAAATATTTCTCATCCGGAGCAGTCTCCATAAATTGTTTGATTTGCTGGGAATTTAAAATATTTGATTTTTTTTGGTTTATATCCGTCTGAGCGTCTTTTGAGTACCGCTTTCAGTTTCAGGTAATTTCCAATGTTTATGTTATGTTTAGCAATCAAGGATGTTCGTAGCATAGAATATATTGACCAGACAGTACTTGGCTTGTACTTATTTCCCAATTCTCCTATGTAAGCCAATAAAACAACCTCGGAGAAGCTTCTTGCGTTACTTCTTTCTTTCCATGCCATAAAATTATCGTACGCCAAATCATACTTGTTTTGATTTTTCTCGCAGCAATTGCTTCCTTGCTTCGTTTGCTAAATTGCATACTTCTGGGGGAGTAGAATCTACCATTTCATCGTCGGATGACATTGCAGCAAAGAAAACTGAACAAATTATACGATTCGGTACCTATCTACTTGGTAAATCACATTGACACTATAATGTTATGAATTCGTTTGTAGATATGTCATTGTCACAGCTACCTATGAGTAAAAATCAGAGTATAGTTAATTATATTAGGTAATCGCACCAATCGCAGAGCGTGGAGATGAATATTCCATTTCGCACTAGTGCGAAATGAAATATTTCGTACTAGTGCGAAATATCTTATTTTGTGTACTAGTTCACAGTGCGAAATGATACGTATCTCAGGTAGGTCGTCGGAAAAATCATTCAAACTCACACTTTTATCTAATGACCCATCCTACTTTAACATAATAAAATTTCAGCCAATTCGACCGGGAGCCAATTTCCCATTTGTTTTCGTGCGGGGTTCTTTGGTAGTCTAAACATAAAACATGGAAATCATTCGGGTCTGAATTAGAAACAGACAATGTTACTGATTAAATATATATTTTAAGTACTAAAGAATTTTAAAGTCAATATATAGATAATATATAAATCAGTATCTAGAGACTATAGCAATTGAGAACGAAGCAATGGAAGTTTTAACAAACGAAGGGGAAATCATGGAGCGTTGGTGGGGATATCTTCAAAAACTGCTTGATACGGAAGATTAGACACGGATGGAATAGGTCAGCAAGAACAAGTAGGAGAAGAAGTACAGGAGCAAGCAGAGGAGAATTTATCTCAGTAGAAACATAAATGTAATAAAAATTAAGACAAGCTTTTATACAAAGGAAAAACTAATTTCTTCAAGTGTTCGACCTAGAAGATTCACGCAAGAATACCTATTTCATATTCTCGGCAAGCTTTTGAATCTGCTACTCACAGAATAACCTAGGTCAAACAATTAAAGACATTTATTTTTCCTTTTAGTGCATTTGTATAAAAGTTTGTCTTGATTTTTTTCAATCATTTTTATTCAATTATTTTCAGTCATTCATGAAATCCGCCATTTTATTGAATTCTGACAACAATTAATTATCTTTGACTCCAAAAAACCCACATACCAATTTCAAATGGGATGAGGCCATAATAACAAAACACGTCGCCATCTTGGAGCCGCCTCTTAATTCATGAATATACACAAAAACATCATGATGTACGACCTTTTGAATGGAACGGGCTAAACACAAAACTTATCGCCATCTTGGAGCCGCTATCCTGAATTCGGGGATTTTCACAAAAAAACTATGATCTCTGAACCCAAAAACCCCCACATACCATTTTTATTGAAATCGGGCTAAAACCACAAAACTCATCGCCATATTGGAGTTGTTGTCTTGAATTTACGAATTTTGACAAAAAAAACGTGATCTCTGTCCCCGAAAACCCCTAGATACCAATTTTGAATTGAATTGGGCCATAATAACAAAACACGTCGCCATCTTGGAGCCGCCATATTGAATTCATGAATTTTGAGAAAAACATCATGATGTCCGGCCCCGAAAACCCCCACATACCAATTTTGAATAGAATCGAACCATAAATACAAAACTCGTCCGCCATATTGAAGCCGCCATTTTGTTTTTTCTCTAGCAAAAATTTCATTATCCATTGTCAGCGGAATTATGAACACTTGCCAAATTTAACGATAATCGGACAACTAGAAGTGGGTCAAAATTCACTTGCAAGATTTGTACTAAACATACATACATATACAGGGTGTTTCTTAACATGCTAATATTTAAGAAGGTTATTATTTGGTACATTTTGAGAAAAAAACTTCATATGAACATATTTCCTAAAGGTCTTAACTTTTGAACCTATATGAAATTGGGTACTATCAAGGATTAAGAACAGTCTTGACAGTTGTCTACTTAGTCTAGTTATCACATATTTAAGTCATCATAAGAACTTTTTAACAAAAAATTAAACCGACGAAAAAATCAACTGAAAAGCAAAAAATAAAATAAACCTTCTTAGTCTAAATGATAATTGAGCTCCTAAATAATGTAAGTAACTGATTTTGAGTCGGCCAAAAAAAAATCATCATAAGAACTTTTTAACAAAAAATTAAACCAAAACGCAGCCGTGCATCTCCCTGCCATCATTTTACGCTTCACCTAATTCAATTGCTAGTTTGTTTGGCGCCGACTCAAAATCAGTTACTTACATTAGTTTAGGAGCTCAATTATCATTTAGACTAAGAAGGTTTATTTTATTTTTTGCTTTTCAGTTGATTTTTTCGTCGGTTTAATTTTTTGTTAACAAGTTTTATTTTTTATTTTTCAGTTCCGTATTTCGTTGGTTTTAATTTTTTGTTAAAAGTTTTATTTTCAATTTTTTGTGTAAAATCTACCAATTACTACCTACTTGTTTTGATTACTTCCAAAATACTTACTTACCCACCTTACTTCAACTATT